>LVTN01000594.1:0-55788 GCA_001649415.1 Musa itinerans | reverse complement strand
CCTTTCTTGAGATTTGCTAGTGGAAGGTGGGATCCTCATCGAAGAGGGGCCTCGCAAGTGGATGTAGGTCATTTGACCGAACCACTTTAAAATCGGCGTAATCTCTGGTTTGCATTTCATTATTGTCATTTACATTACTGCAAACTTTCTTACGTGCTTTATTTCCTCATTATCTTTGCTGCACAACTATACGAATACGCTTCCAAGTTAAGTGCTTCCGGGTTCAATATTTACTGCACGAAAGATTTGTTAAAACCGACGTTTTAATCCGTTGCACTAATTCACCCCCCCCTCTTAGTGCCGTTCCGATCCTAACAAAAGTAACAGTCTTTCGGAAACAATCGACACTTGCATGGTATGCTGAAAGCCAGTCCATACCCAAGATAACGTCGAAATCTTAAAATTCTAGTAGAATAAGATCTACTAGCAAATCGTGACTTTCAATAATAATAACATAATTTTTATATATCTGATTAACTATCAAAGAGTTTCCAACTGGTGTTACTACCATTAATGCAATATTCATTGTCTCATGATTCTTATGCAGTTTCATAGCAAAATAGGGTGATATAAAAGAATGCGTAGAACCAGAATCAATAAACACAGATGCTGGCATACCACAGAGTGTGAAGATATCTTTAATAATAGATCCCGAGGCTTCAGCATCTCGATGAGTCAGTGCGTAGACTCTTGCCTGTCCTCCCTCTCTGGGTTGTAGCTGTTATTGTCCAGTTGTTTGGGGTGGAGCTCGGCATTGATGTTGCTTCCGTGGGCAATCCTTCGACATATGCTCTGGTTGTTGACAATAAAAACATACGCGTTGTCCCATGGGGCATGAGGTGAAAACATTCCCTGTCTTCCCACAGAAATAGCATCTTATAACAACTTGATTGCTAGGAGCTCCTGCTTGTTGATGCCCAAACTGTTTGCCTTTGCCTTTCTTTAAGGGTCCAGAATGTGATCCCCCATATGCAGATAGTACAGTATTAAAAGGTCGCTTTCGATCCTTATTGTAGTTCATTATCTAATTTCTCCACCACCATAGCTCGATTTAATACTTCAGCATATGTTGGTAAAATTAGTACTACAACGGACTTTCTAATTGATAATCGAAGTCTCCTCTCAAAATGATGAGCTCTTTGACTTTCATTGAAAGTAATATGTGGAGAGAATTGGGCCACCTCAGTGAAATAATGATTATATTCCATTACAGTTCTACTTCCTTGGTGGATGCTAAGGAACCCTTGTTGTTTCTCAAAGCGAACTGAATTAGGAAAGAATTACTCATAAAATATATCCTTAAACTGCTCCCAAGTTACCACATTACCTCCAGCCTCTAACATCATCCTTTTTTAGGTCCACCAAGTGTCTACCTTCCCTTCCAAAATGAAAGAAGCGAAAGGCACTTTCTGATTTTCCCTACATTCGATAACTTCGAATGTCTTTTCCACTTGACGAATCCAACATTCAGCAAAGATTGGATCTGGTTTGCCCTCAAAAACTGGTGGTCCCAATCTTTTAAAGTGATCTAATGTATTATTCATACCCCGTGGAATTTAATCTCGCTCCTCCCGACGCTTAAAGTATCCTCTAATAGCATTGAGGACTTCGTGTACGTCATCTTGAGCATTGATGGGTGCTGGGGCATGAGGGGCATTCTACAAAGTCAGAGAGACTGGCCCATAATCAGTGACAGGTGTACGTGAGGATTGAGTTTGCTCTATGATGTGTGGAGCTTCCAAGTTATTATTTGTTCAAACACCTCTCCGAGTGCGTAAACCAGTAGTATTGCGACCATAAGCACTCCGAGTGACAAGACCGCTAATCTCTGGAATTGGCTCAATTACTCCTATAATAGGTTAAAGACAATCATCGGTTAGAGTTAATCAAGGGACCTAATACACCTATAGGCCCTGGACCATGCTCTGATACAATAAAAAGATGTCACATCCTGAATTATATATATATATATCTTTCCACACATTCAGGCTAAGTAGATAAACATTACTTTATTTATCATTCATAAGCATTTATTACAATTCATTTATTCATTGAATCACAAATAGAAAAATAAACATAGTAATGTTAACTTCAAGAATCATCCAAGTGGCTCTACCTAGTGGTAGAGGAAGGTCCGCTCTCCACTGAAATCCGATTTAGTACT
Organism: Musa itinerans; assembly: GCA_001649415.1. Taxonomy (NCBI): domain Eukaryota; kingdom Viridiplantae; phylum Streptophyta; class Magnoliopsida; order Zingiberales; family Musaceae; genus Musa; species Musa itinerans. The sequence continues at coordinate 53,624 of LVTN01000594.1, read as the reverse complement.
AGAGGGAGGCTGCTATTGGCGTATATCAAATACCGAAAGGAGCACTCCCCTAACAGCGGATGAAGAGACTTTATCCTATGGGTTGAGTTTGTATTCTCCCAACAGCGGATAGAGGCGAACTCATATCGCACTCCCAACAGCGGATGAAGTGGTATCCCACACTCGCCAAAGTGGGGACACGTTCCTCCCAACAGTGGATAGAGGAACCGTCCAGTCGCCATGTCTGGCGGCTTGCTAATCCCCGAAGGGAATCGCCCTACTTGCCCTCGGTAGGGAAATAGCATAATCTCACACTGGTCATGTTCATATAGGGATGAAATAACATATTTAAAATATTTCTTTCAAATATCATCAATATCAAATAATACAAATTAGCCCTCAATTGACTTGAACTCTAGTTTAATCGATCCAATTGTACTCAATTTACTATGACCTAATTGAACCGGTCTCTAATCCTTATTTAACTGATCTGGAACCACCCTAGACTAGTATAATTTAGATTAGATTATGTTAAATTTATGTTAAACTAACTTGAATAAGTCAATCAATTCGGAATAACCTTGAATTGATCTAGACTAATCAAGCATAGTTTAGTTCAATCAATACTTTGGCTCAAATCAAACAATAATATTGGGCTAGATTAAGCTAGCTCATCTACTGGTCATGTGCATTATATATGACTGAGTATGCATCACACAAAGCTGGTCCAGCCCTAGCCCATGGACTAGTTATGTGCATCACATGTGACCGCCCATGATGGTTGGGCTGGGTTAGCATACGGGCCAAGGCCTGACCTGTGGGTTGGGCTTGGCTTGTGAGCAATTTCATTCCAATTAATATCTAATTTCATACCACAACATATATTCATTAACAATATAAATAAAACCATAATAACACATTAAAAGATAGATAAGGAGAAAAGCTTTAATACAAGGAAATAACATTCTTAACACATTAAAAGATAGATTGGGAGATAAGTTTTAATATAAGGAAATAACCTTCTAAATTCAAATAGAAATCATGCTTTCAACATATATAAAATTTCAACATATTTTAGTCAAATTTTAAATTATTCAGAAAAGCATATTTTAAATTTCAGATCAAAGAATATCAAAAAAATATTTTAGATAACATATTTTAATCTAACAAGATTTTATTCCAGATAAGATTAAAGATGAACTGTAATGCCAAGAAATATCATATAAAACATATAAATTTTTAACATATTTAAATGTATAATAAAAACCATAATCATGAGTCAAAGAACATTATAAAAACTTTAACTGATTACTTTAATGTAATAATAAAAATTTTGATATTTAAAGAATTGATAAATATTTTTTAAACTACCAAAGTTTCAACATTTAAAGAATCAAAATAAAAACTAAAACTTTTATATTCAAGAAAGACAGAGAAACTTACCTCTCGTCAGTAGGTGTAACTAATATGCACATTATAGTATGCTCTCTTTGTCTATCAAAATAATTTCTCATCAAAATATCAATTTATTATCAAAAGTAAATATTAATCAAAGCAATATAAACAATAGAATAATGAATCAATAAAAAAATAAGACACCAAATTTTTATATGAAAAACTCATACGAAAAAAATCATAGGACCATAGTCCACTTCAAACCTTCACAATCACCCATGATGATAATAAGTTTACAATAAGTCTTCTTAAGAATAATTAGAGAACACATATCTTAACTCAACAATAACATATCATCATTACCATACATAGATTTCATCAAATAAAAGATTTAGATCTTACACCATTAATATGTTATTACAAGTGGATATATCAAAAAAATATGTTAGAGAAGACAAATCATAAATCTGCACTAAGATTGTAAAGCTTATTACAAGGATTTTTTATATAAAATTTAGACCAAAACTAATGAAGTTTAACTGCGTGATAGTCTAATAAAAATTTTAAAATCTTAATATTTTTTTCTCTCTCTTCTCTGTTTTTGAGCCGCTACTCCGTTAGCATGCCTTTTTTTTCTTTAATTTTAATAACTAATTAGATTTGAGCTCAATAACCTTATTGTCTGGTCCAAGCCTACCTATAGACTAGACCTAAGAGCATGTTCTACTCTTTTAACTCTCAAAAGTAAAAAAAAAAAAAAGACTATGATTTGGAGGAGACTTGTGAATTGCATAATTGCTGATTGAGCTATTGGGATGAGAAGCGTGTGCACTACTGTTGTTACTTTGGGAAGCAACGCTGCATGAAATTTTCATATTTAATTGGAGAACAAAAGTAATATAGTCAAGATTACAGACAAATGGTGATTCAATGATTGCTTGGCGTAACATCTTACGTATGTCTTAAGGTCTTCTTCGTGTTTAATGGTTTGCAATTAGGATGATTGTTCTGATTAAAGATAATTTAACAAATCATCGTGCAAACTTTCTTGGCTCCTCCTGTTAGAGTCAACTTTCTTTCGGGAAGGGTAATATAATTTTTTTGAAAGTGAGATTTAAGATAGACCATTAATTGCAGAGTCTCGGAAGCTTAATTGTGCTTGAAGATTCGATTGTGAAAGGAGTAAACAAATATATTCTAGGAAAGTTCATAACCATATACAATTTTTAGTTTAGTCTGATCTCATATGATGGGCGTGTCTTGAACTTCATAGGAAATGGTTTATGAAACACGTTAGTCATACGTTTAATCATTGTCATTCTTAGGCAGAAGGGAGGGACGAGAAAGAAAAAAAGAAAAAAAAGGAGAAGATTTATTGCTGTCTTAATATTTTAATTTGAAATGGGTGTCTGGATCTCTAGTATTTCATGGTGCAATCAGAAGATGACAAAACCATCTCATTTCTATGAGAAAAAAAAATGTTAATCTTAATTTTTCAGAGAAAGAACCGGTAGATGATTAACCTTTCCAAAGTATAGAAAGTAATTGGTTTTTGAATACATTTGATACCAGCTGATTTACCTCATTAGATTGGGATAAGCAAGTCGTTGTTAGTAATTCTTTTTTATCTTTACTTTCAAATTGTTCAGGATGTTCTTAAATTATTTTTTGATGTTTTCTTTTTTATTATTAAATGATAGACCCAATCTCTCACACAATCCTTTAAAAAAAAGTAAAAAACAGGGGCAAGAAATGAACTTCGTTTGGTTTCAAGTAAGCAATCCTTTTGTTTTTCCTGTAAATAATTCATTACTCTGAAAAAAAAAATAAGACAAGGATAACACACACACACACGCAACAACAACAAAAGCCTGCTCTCTTAAAGTATAAAAGCATTTTTCATACTATAATTATGGTTTACATCATATTCTTCATGTTTAGGAGTTCAGTCTCAAAAAAAAAGAAAAAAAGCCTGCTCTATGAAATATACTCATTTGTGAATAAAAAGTGCACCATCTTATGTTTTTATTTGTCCATAGCCATTTTATATTTTGTCAAGAAATTTATATTTAATTTTATTTGTCCATAACACAAGAGGTTAGCAGTTGAATTTTGTCCAATTTTCTTCTATAGTGTATGTACTCTGCAGTACATTAATTTTATCATCTCAGCCACTTTATTTTCTCCGTTTTAATTTTAAAATAGGTAATTAATATTTTAAGTTGTTTCGCCACTGTTTATCGGTAGCTCTTTACCCTTGCTATCATCAATGGATTCTTTGGTTCCATTTCTCTCCGTTTGGTACAAACCGTCACATATTTTATTGATTCATCAAACATTTTTCTGCCAAACACATGAAAAAGAACACGAAAACTTGGGTTGGTACTGAAATGCGAATAAGATTCCACAATTAGACATCCCAATCGCAATAGATCTCTTTGAAGCCATAGAAACAATGTCAAAGAGATGCCTCCACACATCTCTTTCGTTTTGTATTTGTCATTCAAAGGCACACTAAATTCATCCAAGAGATGATACTAATGTCAGGCTTTTAGTATTATTAGCATATATTAATTTTGATGAATAGAATTGCTGACGAGTTGATATGAGCTTACGGATTGCACCACATTTCCTGTCTGTGGTTCATCGATTATCTTATCAGTAGACAGACCGTCCTTCAAAGGTGAGGTACTTATTTGGATTTCGACTTCTCTCGTTATGGCATGAGCATAGTTTGCTTGCTTAACAGGATTTTTTATTAGAAAAAACACTCATCAATTTTTACTTTGTTACAAGTGTTATGTTATCTAGGGATATCGTATATCCCTGAATCCCTGTAGATCTTTAGAAGAGGATGAAGGAGGTCAAACGCCCTCCTCTCTAGTGGTGATCCAATAAGCTCTAGCCTATAAATCACTATTTTTCTCCCATTTATAGAGGTTCCTTGTCAACTTAACCATAATGGATCCAGCTCTATTGGGTATTGGATCTCCATCCAACTACCAAAGCATCTTAGATTATATCTCTAATTTATAGAGGTTCTTATTTGATCTCATCCATAGGATTCAATTGTTGAATCTTGAATTTTGATGATAAAATTAATTGATAAATTATTTGACATAATCTATGTGGATCAGTTTTGTTTTTCTCGACCCCTCTACAAGCTTTCTACTCTTAAAAAGACCTGTATAAAAAAACACTAATTTTGTTGGATTTGTAGTCAAAGCTTCATTCTAAAAATTAATTGGTAGACAAAGCCAAAATATTAAAATAATCATATTTGAAAAACTAAGAATGGATAAAGTATCTAATTTTTTTTTATTAATTTTATTAAAAATTATATTTAGAGGAATCGTCCTCCTTTTCAATTTGTTTCTCCACCTCCTCCTCTTTCATCTTTTAATGAAAAACTGAAAAAATAAAAATAGCAAGCATTATAGGTTTCAACTTATCATAGACTTGTCAGGGAATGGATATTTATTATGCGTTTATTCAAAGATTGATATCTTAAAAAGCATGCACAAATACGTGCAGACATTCTAATGTTTTAAAAAGTATGGTCGAATACATGCAGAGATGTAAGCTCACGAAAACCCTTTAGTGTCATTAACTGAAAAAAAAAAAAAAGGACAAGAAGACTTATAGCTATGCCTTGCAAAGCTATGACGGTGTCTCAGGAAGTAAATTCTATTGATTTAGAGATTTGTTACAAAATGTTAAACATAAAACGGGAGATTTGTGATTGTTTGGATTTCTTAATTTTAGGAGTCTATTAATTTTAAGAATTTAATATTAGTCTTTATTTTTTTATTTTATTTTATTTTTTTTCTTAATTACGATAGTAGTCATTTGATATAGTCAATTATGGATTATTATTTTTATTTATTTTTATTTATTTTTCTTATTAGAAATCCTAATCCTAGTTAACTAAGAATTAAATAACTATATATATATATATATATAATATTTTTGATTATTTTTCTCAAACAGTTAAATACAATTCAGAGCCTTGAGCCAATTTGGAAGTTGATCCTCTCGAAGTAATTAAATCCCTTTCTTTTGTTCTTAGTTTTCTTTTTAATTTTTTCAAAGTTCTTAGATAAAGCCCTAGAGTTTTATCATATGGTATCAGAGTCATCTTAGATCTATTGGATAACTCCACTGATCACTGTCGACTCTTTTAACTACGTACACAGTCGTTGTTATGACTCTACTTTGTTGTTAATATAGTTGTCAATCCTCGCTGTCACAAGGTTACTATCTCTCTCCTTCCACAGTAGTTGTTGGAGCCTCTCTCTTCTTTTCATTGTTACCTTCTCTTAGATCGAACGCTTTCTTCCATGTTTGTTCTCATAGAGCTAGAGCAAGAACCACATCAACCCTCTCTCTCAACCTTTCTCATCGGCTATATACTCATTGTCGGTGCACCCATGCCCTAAATACAATAACGGTTGTCTTTCTCCCAATGACGACTATGTCGTTTCCTCAATGTATCCTCAATCTCCTCTTCGACGTCGTCTTAGGCCCCGACGCCTGTGCTACCAATGATGACTTTACCTTCAACGCCACCTTCTACTCGCAATAAGCAATCCTCATGCCCTTGACTCGTAATTAGAACCAAAACTTAAGAATTACAGATTTATAATCATACGCAATGACTATTGAGAATTTTATGAAATCTCAATTTGAAGTCTTACAAATAAAAATTGAGAGTTTTAGTAAAAATCAATAAGATGAAAGTTCGGCTTCTACTAGTAAACAACTAGATCAATTTGAAACCATAAGAACAGGTCACCAAGAACATGATAATAGCTATCATCGCATAAAAGTAGAATTTCCTAGATGACAAGATGGAGATCTAACCGATTAGCTTTTTAGAGCAGAGAAATTTTTTTGCTTTCATAAAACTTCTAAAGAAAGGAATTCTTATTCGTTTTGGACCATCAAAATATGAGAATGTTGATGGATAGCTTACCAAGATTCTCTATACTTCCATTAGAGTATCAAAATTGATTAATATGATTGTCAGGCTAAAGATTGGTCTGAAAAATAATTGGTGGGAATATTCATTGAGAAACATTTGTTGTTAAGTTAAGGCTCACCAACCTTGTGTTATGATCAATACGACACTAAGGAGGGGGGGGGGGGGGGGGGGGGGTGAATTAGTATAGCGATAAAAATTACGTTGATTTGGAAAGTTTCATTCGACAAAATTGTTTCGTCAAAGCCCGTATTGGAAAGTAATGACTTAGAGTAAATGTAAAACATAGAGTGCAGATAAGTAATGAAAGAAAGCAGTAAGGAAAGAACACACCGAATTTATAGTGGTTCGGTCGTTGTGACCTACGTCCACTTCCGATTTCTCCTCTGTCGAGATCACCGGCACCCACTAATGGTCTTCCTTTAATAGGCGAAGACCAACCACCTTCTTACAAAGCCTCAGGCGGTTCCATCGCTCACCCTGGGTGGTGCCACCACCTGGCAAGGCTCCAAGTGGTCGAGTGGGCCTTCCATCCGGCTTAACTTAGCCCTGTTTTGGGCCTAGTTGGTCCCTAACTAAGTTAATAAGATTACCTCCCAATCTTAACTCAGTCTTGGTTATAACTATGGCAATTAAGGCATTAACTAAGTAATCTTTGTCTGGTATATCAATTAATTACCTCCCAATCCTAACTCAATCTTGGTTCTAACTATGACAATTAAGGCATTAACAAAGCAATCTTTGTCTAGTATATCAATCATTCTTTCGACGAAGTCTCGACGAACTTCCGATGAACTTTTCAGCATGCTTTTAGTAAACTCCTGATGAACTCTTGGCAAACTCCCGATGAACTCTCAGTGAACTCCCGACGAACTCTTGGCGAGCTTTTGACGAACTCCCGACGAACTCTCGGTAAGCTTCCGACACATCATTCAAATCTTAGACATATCATCCGATCTTTGACTCCGACCTAATATCTACTTTATGCCTTATCCATTATCATAGTTAATCTTGTAACATTTATCTCAACATATGGATTAGATCATTTATCAATTGATTTCATTATCAAAATCCGAGATTCAACAATCTCTCTTCTTTTTTATAATGACAATCAATTGATGACGGAGTTAACCTTAATTCCCCCTATCTATATCTCATATTGAGATAAAGCAAACTTGAATTCAAAAGGAATCACAACCTTTGAATTCAAGTTAAACACTTTCGATCATAGTGATCAAATGCAATATATCATATCAATATATCAATATGATGTGCATCATTAAAACATTACATTTCATACTCATTTCATGCATGATATCAACATCACTTTTGGGCATAACATACATGATACTAAAGCATTCATGATACATCATTTTGGGCATATCATACATGATGCGAAGACATTAAAGTTTTAAGCATTTAACACTTCATGCATTAAATCAATATTTTGAACATGATACCATTTATCATTTCATGATACCCAACATTCATCATTTCCATAACATGCATGATGTTAAAACTTTGATTATGATATCATTTATCATTTTATGATACCAAACATTTATCATTTCTCATGCTTAAATCAATATTTTGATACCAATCATCATTTCTCCCCCTTTATTATCAACAAAAAGGAGAATCATTCAACAATACAAGTGTTTAAAAGTATGTTAAGTAAGTTTTACACCAATTTCTCCAAGCTAGCAAAAAATGAGAAGTTAAGCAAAAACTTGCATGGAAAATGAGAAGTTAGCATTTTTGCTTAGGAGCTTTTTTGTTCTTCTTAAGATATACAAGTTTCTTTCTTCCTTTGTCATAAAAAGATAAGAAGAAGAGGAAGAAGAGTAAGGGAGGAATTCATTCTCCATAAGAAAATCAAGAACCAATTTCATGAAAGGATTTGAGCCAAGTCAAATCCATAATAAATAAGTTTCATTGAATCAAGCTTCTATTTTAGCAAAGAGAAATGATTCATTAAAAGGATCAAGATGTCCATACAAAATCAAATCCCTATTCTTGCAAATAATCATCATATACTATAAGTCCATGAATAAAAATTCTTCTTTCGTGAGAAGAGTAAGAATGAATTCATGGGAAAGGAGCATCGAATGAAGGATAAAAAATCCATGAATAAAACTATTGGGAAATCTTGGGAGCAGCATCACATACACAGCGGAAGAACAAAAAATAAAATTCTCAATTCTCAAAGATATGTTCGTTGTTGTGCGAATATTGGTGCGCAAAATCCGCGAAACAAAAAATTATGTGTGAGATAGATTGTGTTACCTAGGGAGATTATATATCCCTGAATCCCTACAAACCTCTATGAGAGGGTGAAGGAGGTCAAGCATTCTCCTCTCTAACGGTGATCACACAGTAGGGTTGCGACAACGCTCCTTAAAACTCCAGACCTACTCTAAGGTGGAGAGGGGGAGGAGAATAGGAGAAGCGAGCAAAAGGCTCTAGCCTATGAACTACTGATTCTCTCCTATTTATAGAGGCCCCCTACTAACTTAACCATAATGGATCATGTCTTATTGGGTATTGGATCTCTATCCAACTACCTAAGCCTCTTAGATTAGTGGATCTCTATCCAATAGTTTTTCATGGGCTCTTATTGGATCTCATCCAGAGGATCCAATAATTCAAGGGCTTATTGGATATCTAATAAGATATAGGCTCTAACGAATATCTCATATCTGAATCTTTACTCATCGCAATGCCTACCATATGTGTGTGACTCTTTAAGCCCAATATTGAGCTGGCCATGAGTCATACCTATCAGAACCCCTTCTGGCTCAGTGAATTATTATCTCCATAATAATTCATTCGACTCATCAACTATGAACGTACTAGGCCACTACGCCACAATCCCCAGACGATCCAGTGGAATCCAATCTATTGGATATGTTTGTCCTCAGTTATCGTTTACCTATAGTCCTTCATCCATCTAATATCCCAGAGACTGTATACCAGGCATGGTGTTGTCAGACCCATACAGTTTCTACTCGAGTCTCGCTCTAATCGGATTCTCCCGGAGAACTCTTTCTCTCTCAATCCGAATGACCATGGCTAGGGATTTGTTTGAGCAAAAACACATGTGACATTCCTCTCATGACACTAAGAGTGGATGATCCTCTATCAACACTCAATAGCCCTCGTAAGATTGATTACCACTCCCGATGACTAGCTGTGCTAGATCTGAGACATCCAAACCTATAAGTCCAATATCAAAGAGTGGAGCACTCATACAGGACATCCTTGGTGTCTCAAGTTTAAGGACCAGATACACCACTATGACTATGGCCAATAAGCACCTGTATTGTATCCCTAGTGTCCCCACACGAGCAGCTATGAGACCAACTATATCCATCATATAGACGGGTATACAAAACACCAGTCTATCCGGTTATCTCGATGTCCCTCTCGAGTAACCTATGACCGGGATTATTTAAGATATGTGTTTAAAGGTGAATTGGTCTTATTATTATGATCTTATCATAATCCGATTCTCATTACACAGATCCAAGGATATATATATATATATATATATATACAACAAGCAATATAAAGTAATAAATGCCAAAATATAATAAGCAAAAAGATTATGTGTGAAGTCACACGTGCCATCACTCACGTGATTGGCTTGTAGGACACCTATGTTTAGCAAAAACTTCATAAATCAAATCCCTTTTCTTGTAAATAGAAGGAAGAGCAATTCATAGGAATTGATAAAAGATCAGGTTATTAATAAAAAATTCATGAATCAAGGCTCTTCTTTTGCAAATAGAAAGATGATCTCGATTTAAAAAGAAAATTCAAGTTATGAAAAGTTAAGAAATCCGAAAAAGAAATTCATGCATTTGGAAGATTTAACATGCTTAATTCTTAGAGTGTTGTCTGCATTATAACATCATCAAGAAGTGCATCATAATATTAAAAAACACTTAACGTCGAAAGGTACCTATAAGAGTACAGCATTATCAGGGTACTATTGAGTTTTCTCCTTTATCAATAAGAAGAAAGGAAAAATATACAAACTATTCCAGTGGTGGTAAATTAAAATGTCTAAACAAAGTGTCAAGTTGATGAATTTGTTGCATCCCGGTTAAGATTTGATCTTAACATAGTTCAATTCGATCTAGTTGAGTTACTATGGCATCGACATATGAGGAGGGTGTTGGCTCTGTTGGAGGTGCTACCTCAAAAGGACTAGTAAGAGGAGATTGACTTTCCCTATATATGGGTGTTTTTTATTCTAGTTCAAGTGGGGGAGGTTCAGTTCTCTTAGGTAATCTAGTCTAAATTTTGTTTCTTACTATGCATCTTAATCTCCTTAATAGGTTTCTATTGATAACATTGAATCGATCTAGTTTTAAGGTTTCTTCATCATGTGGAATAATTGTCATGTGCACGCATCAGTCTAGTAATTAAACCACCATATAGAAGCATCATATCTTTTATTGAGAGTTCAATCATGTTTTATTGTATTAGATATCAAAAACAGTTGTCGTGTCCTATCATAATCCAATACATTGTTCCTAATTCTATTTGACTAACTTCATCATGATGGTGTTATTTTGGAAGTAGGATACTTATCACTATGTGATGAGGCAATTTTATGCTGAAGGGTAGCAAATGTTCATAACCTTTTGGAACGATAGATAAATTTGGGTTACCAAAGATAGTGCCTAACACATCAGAATATGTAACCCTAACTGATTTAATGTTTGATTGTCCTATAAAGTAGGAACATCTTCTTTTTTCAGGAATTCCTATAAGATTGTAAATTATACTATTCGTAATAGGTATATGATGCCCTAAGAGATAAGTGGATACCATATCATTTTCATCCACATGCAAGTTGTTGTAAAACAAACGAACAAATCTAGGATAAATGAGTTCACTTATTTGAAGAATTGGAAGGATATCTAAGTTGGCAAACCATTGAATTGGTTCTAAATTACATAATTCATATATATATATATATATATATATATATTCCCTTATAAACACTTAGAGACTCAAAGGTTGAGAATATAATGACATGTTGAGGGGAATCAAAGAGTATGATATTATAGGTTTCATCTAATCTCTTCTTTCCTTTGTCCCTTGAGGATCTTCTATATGCCATGAAACTACACATATTATCAATGAGAGAACTACATATAAGAATCAAGATCTATCAATGAATTGAGAGAAAGGCTTTAAGGATTACCCTTGTAGTCATCTCTTGAAAAGTTGAGATTGATCCTTAGATTTGTAAAGAATGAGGGTTTTCTTATGTTTCTAGAGGAAGAGTATGAGGAATGAGGGGTTGTGAAGTAGTTTAGTGGGGTGTAGTGATTGCTGGGGGTGGTTCTACTGTCGACCCTAAAAGGGATTTCATAGAGGAGGGTTGCAGGCGGTGGTACCGCAAGTTGGGCGGTGCTACCACCTACAACTAGTGTGTACTGGCGGTGCTATTGCCAGTCTAGCGGTGCTACCGCCGGTACATTGTTTTGCTCAAGTTATCTCTGTTTATTTTCTTTGTCTAGCATTATAGCCCTTCTTTTGAGATGCAGCAAGCAAATACTCTTGCCTTCTTTTCTTTTGAGACAAGTAAGATCATAATTTTATAGTGCAAGCACTCATTTGCGTAAATATCATATCAAGTCATTTCATGAAACGAAGTTTTACTTTGTAAATAGAATAAGGAAGGATTCTTATAGAAATGATCAGTTCATAAAAGATCAAACATACTAATGATCCATGATTCAGATCTCTATTTTTGTGAATTGCAAAGAGAATGAATAAAAGTAAACGATCTCGAAAAAGAAGACTAAAAAAGTCGAGAAATCTAGAAACTATAAGAGAGGAACTCATGCATAAGAATTCTCAAGTTTCAAATGTGGAGAAATATAGATCATGAATAGGATATAAATTTACTTAAATTCAAATCGTTAAATCATCAAAATCACTTTCAAGAGATTCAAAGTGACATGGTTAGACTCATTAATCTATTATTGAAAAACTCAATAAGATTTTATGGATAGAGACATTTTTAAAAATAATACATTCCCCTTTTTTATGTGTTTTAATTTATGTGATTTATTTTATACGTCTTTTATGCCAAATAAAAACATGTATCATCGTTTAAAACTGAAAACCAAGATTTTACAAAAATCATCAAGATCAAATGTGTAACATATAATTCCAAAACATAAGATTTCAAATAATCATTAAATCATCAAACATGATTTCATTGAATATAAAGCATTTTCACTTTTGTTACCAATAGTTCTAATTCTAATGTTCTTTCCTTTATTGTTTTGGCTAGAGAGCTTTATGAAGTATTTTGGATCTCCGATCATAAGCCTTGAGCGTCCACTATCAAAATATTATTCTTGCTCCTAGCTTGTGATTGTAGACATATCTACAAGAAATGAGGTTTTCTTTTAGGTACCCACTTTACCTTGGGTTACTCATAAATAGATCTACCTAACTTATCATTTTGCATCGAGTCATTTAAGGTTCCTTTAAGGACCCAAATTAACTTATGTGAACTATACATCTTAAATAGACATTTATGAGCATAATGTCCATATTTGTAACAAAAAATACATTTGTTTCGGGGTGAAACATGCAAAGTTGGGCCTTTAATAAAGATGGTTGGCTTTTATTGAGTATTACTCACAAAGCCAATTCTATCTCTTCTATGAACATGATCCCTTTTTGCAAGGATCATGTTTAAGGATTTGTTTCCTATTTCAAATTTTTCTAAGGTTTCATGTAGTACCAAATTCTTATTTTTAAGTATCTCTAATTCTTCACATTTTATACAAGGAGGCAATATTACATTATCATGCTCAATGTTCAATCTATTTAATTCACTAACAAGAGAAGCATGCTCATTTTTTAATAATTTATATTTTTACTAACTAATTTATATTCATCAAACAAATCATTAAAAGCATTAAGTAATTCATCATAAGATAAATGAGATTCGTTTAGGACACTTACCTCGTCATTGAGCACCATTAGAGCATAATTTGTGACTTCTTTGTTAGTTAGCTCCTCGTTTTCGGATGTGTTCGAACCGTCCCAAGTAGTTTTTAGTGCTTTTTTCTTTTTCGGTTGCTTCTTCTTCACTTGGGGACATCCACTTTTGAAGTATCTCGGCTTTTTACATTAGTAGCAAATTATTTAGTCCTTTTTAAGTTTATTTTTATTTTTAATGTCATGTTTAGTTTTGTTCCTTTTTATGAATTTTAAAAATTTTCTTATTAGAGGTGTCAAGTCATCATCATTATCATCACTTGAGTTTTCTCTCAAGTGCTCTTCTTGAGTTCTAAGTGTCAAATCTTTCTTGTTCTTTGGAAAGTTGTTCTCAAGTTCTTCATGTGTATTGCACATCATTTCATAGGTCATCAAAGACCCGATAAGTTCTTCGAGTGGAAAGTTGTTCAAGTCCTTAGCTTATTGAATTGCAGTTACTTTAGGATCCTAACTTTTTGGAAGGGATCTTAATATCTTGGTAACAAGTTCAAAGTTAAAAAAACTTTTACCAGGTGCTTTTAGACTATTGACGACATTCGTAAACCGGGTGTACTTGTCTCTAATAGTCTCACTTGGTTTCATGCGAAATAATTCATAACTATAAACTAAAAGATTAATTTTTTACTTTTTAACTCTACTCATGCCTTCGTATATGATTTCATAAGTCATTTCACAAATAAAAACTCAATTGAATTCATTTTTATCAAAAGCACAAAATAGAGCATTCATAGCTTTGACGTTTAAAGAGAATGTCTTCTTCTCCAAATCATTTCAATCGTTTATTAGAAGAGAAGACTTTTAAAATATGTTTTCGATGATATTCCATAACTTAAAATCCATAGAAATAAAAAAATTATCATTCTAGTTTTCCAATAAGTGTAGTCTGTTCCATTAAACATGGGAGGACGTGTGATAGAAAGACCCTCATGATTGCTGGTAAAAGTCATCTCTCTTAGGTTTTAAACCAAATTAAGAGTTAACCTTGCTCTGATACCAATTGTTAGGATCAATATGACACTAAGAGGGGGGGTGAATTAATACAGTGATAAATATTACGTTGATTTAGAAAGTTTCGTTCGACAAAATTATTTTGTCAAAGCCCATATCGGAAAGTAATGAAAGTAATGACTTAGAGTAAATATAAAGCGTAGAGTGCAGATAAGTAATGAAAGAAAGCAGTAGGGAAAGAACACACCAGATTTATAGTGGTTCGGTCGTTGTGACCTACGTCCACTTTCGATTCCTCCTTCATTGAGGTCACTGGCGTCCACTAATGGTATTCCTTTAATAAGCAAAAACTAACTACATTCTTACAAAGCTTTTCTCCTTTTCATGGGTTTAGGAGATAACCCTTACAAGCCTCACACCTCTTCTCTAATGATTACAAAGCTGAAGAAAGAGGAGGACCCTTAGCACTTTTACAACACTTTTACACCCCAACACATAAAGATCTTTTCATGCTTTTATGCTCTCTTTTTTACCCTTTCATACAGAAAGGAGTAGAGTATTTATAGGCCATAAAGGTTTCAGAATTGGAGCCAAAAAGTGTCTTCCCAGTTTTTCGTGGTATTAGCGGTACCACCACCAAGTACTCTGACACTAGGCGGTACCACCACCCAGTCTAGCAGTACCACCGCTTGACAGTATTAATTCTCAGCGGTACCACCGCTCAGACGACCTGGGAGGTAGAGCCTCAAGTGGTTCCATCGCCCACCCTAGGCGATGCCACCACTTGGCAAGGCTCCAAGTGGCTGAGTGGGTCTTCCATCCGGCCCAACTCAGCCCTGTTTTGGGCATAGTTGGCCCCTAACTGAGTTATGAGATTACCTCCCAATCCTACCTCAATCTTGGTTCTAACTATGACAATTAAGGCATTAACTAAGCAATCTTTGTCCGGTATGTCAATCGTTCTTCCGGTAAAGTCTTGACGAACTTCCGATGAACTTTTCAGCATGCTTTTGGCAAACTCTCGATGAACTTTCAGCGAACTCCTGACGAACTCTTGGCGAGCTTTTGACAAACTCTTGATGAGATCTTGGCAAACTCCCGATGAACTCTCGTCGAGCTTCCGACACATCATTCAAATCTTCGACATATCATCCGATCTTTTACTTCGGCCCAATATCTGCTTTATGCCTAATCCATTATCATTGTTAATCTTGCAACACTTATCTCAACATATGGATTAAATTATTTATCAATTGATTTTATCATCAAAATTCGAGATTCAACACTTTGCAGTATGATAGTTGTAATTTCTTTTGCATGATTACATAAAGAAAAAAATTAACATAGAAAACCTCCAAATCAACAGTGTTAATAAATATGTGATTAGCAAGTCAACTACTTCAATCATTTCTAATCAAAATCCTAATACTAGAATAATGTCCTAAGAGGATCTGAAAGAATGATCAATAAAGGGTTTATGCTAGCATTATGATGAAAAGTGGAGTAGGGAGTATCGTTGCGAGCAAGAAAAACTTTTGATGATTAAACGTATTGAGGAACTAAAATTTGAGACTGTAGACTTTGATCATGAAAGTACTGATAATGATAAGATTATTGAACCTATCACTCATACTATTCATGCATTAGCTGACTATTCTAATCCTCAAACTATGAAAGTTGAATGGCTTTTAAAATGTTAGTTTGTTACGATTTTGATTGATACCGGTAGTATCAACAATTTTATGGATAATAACTTTGTTACATAATTAGCCTATCATATTGAAGGTTATGATAAGTTCGAGATGCACGTTGCTAATGGGTAAATTTTAATTTGTGATAGTAAGTGTTCAAGCTTGTTATACAAGGTCAAGAGTAGTCTTTAATTTTAAGAATTTGATAATATTCTTCATTTTTTATTTAATTTTATTTTTTTTCTTAATTACGATAAGAGTCATTTAATATAGTCAATTAGGGATTTTTATTTTTATTTATTTTTCTAGTTAGAAATCTTAGTCCTAATTGACTAAGAATTAAATAACTATATATATATATGGCTATATTTTTCAAGCAATTAAATATAATTCAAAGCCTTGAGCCAATTTGGAGATTGATCCTCTAGAAGCGATCAAATCCATATCTTTTGTTCTTAGTTTTCTTTTTAATTTTTTTAAAGTTCTTAGATAAAGCTTTAGAGTTTTATCATCTGGTATCAAAGCTGTCTTAGATCTATTAGATAACTCCATGATCACTGTCGACTCTTTTAATTGCGTACACAGTCGTTGTTGCGACTCTGCTTTGTTGTTGACCCCATTACTATAGCTATCAATCCTCGCAGTCACAAGGACACTATCTCCCTCTTTCCACAGTAGTTGTTGGAGTCGCTCCCCTCTTTTCGTTGCTACCTTCTCTTAGATCAGACGCTTTCTTCCATGTATGTTCTCCCAAAGCTGGAGCAAGAGTCACAGCAATCCTCTCTCTCAACCTTTCTCATCGGTCACAAACTCATCATCGGTGCATCCGTACCCTAAATACAGTAGCGACTATCTTTCTCCCAGTGATGACTATGGCATTTCCTCATTGTACCCTCAATCTCCTCTCCAACGTCATCTTAAGCCCTAATGCTTGTGCTACCAATGATGACTTCACCTTCAATGCCACCTTCTACTCAATGCTCATGCCCTTGACCCATAATTAGAACCAAAACTTAGGAATTATATATTTACAATCATACATAATGACTACTGATAATTTTATGAAATCTCAGTTTGAAGCCTTAGAAGCAAAAATTAAGAGTTTTAGTAAAAATCAATAAGAGGGAAGTTCGACTTCTGCTAGTAAACAACTAGATCAATCTGAAACCATAAGAACAAGTTAACAAGAACATGATAATGGCTATCATTATATGAAAGTACAATTTCCTAGATGGGAAGATGGAGATCCAATCGATTGGATTTCTAGAGCCGAGAAATTTTATACATGGTGAAGCTTGTTATATAAGGCTAAGAGTTACTCATGGATTTTTTCTTACTATCATTGGAGAACTATTAGTTTGTGCTTAGAATTGAGTAGTTATTAACTCTGGATGATATTTCTTAGAATTTTTAAATTAAATATAATTTTTTTTATCAATGAAAAGTAAGTGATCTTAAAGAAAAAGCGTGATAGTAAGGTCACAAGTATTACTAGCGGGTTCTTCCGAAGGCACATTATGGATTTTTGGTATAATTATAGAGTATTGAAGAGGAAGCTACAATAAAATGAAAATGTTCAATCTTTACTTGGAGAATTTATTGATGTATTTACAAAACCACAAGGACTTCTATTTCTTCAATCACATATTCTATTTCTTCAATCACATAATCACTAGATTCCTTTACTACCTAAAAGTACACTAACTAATGTTCTACCTTATTGATATTCACTTTTTAAAAGACAAGAAAATTATTAAAGAAATGCTTGAAGAATGGCTCATAAGGGCTAATATTAGTCCATACTCTTTTTCAATCTTATTATAAGAAAATCGATAATTCTTGATATATATATATATATATATATATATATATTAACGATAACTCAATAATATTATAATAAAAAAATATATCTTATTTCAATAATGAATGGGTTACTTAATGAGGTGCATAAGTTTTCACTAAATTGGATTTATGATTTCACTATCACCAAATTCGTGTCCATGAAAATGATATTCAAAATATTTTTTTTAAATAAATGATTATAATGCTGTTATAAGAATTTATAATTTATAAATACTTACTGTTTGAATTTTTCTCATAAATATTGGTGAGGACCAATTAGATGGATACTCTCCTCTTTTTTTTTCCCTTTTACTCATCACGAAATAACAATTAATTAATTATGTGGTTATCTTACGTCGACTATTCCAAACCTTCTTTTAAAAACGATTATATATATATATATTTATTTATTTAACCGATTATAAGGGTTATAACGTTATAACGGTTTAAGTTCACAGATTATAACGTTTGAAGCCGAAAGATCATCTAATTGCACATCAAACTCAGCTCATCAGCCCGCTAAAGTGTGGAAACAAAAACTATCAATTTACACCAACTAATATGGCCTCGATATATCAGCAAAGATCACATAGGTAAGCCAATGCAGCTCTCCCTGCACAAACCTGATGGCCATCAATCCCGTTGCAAATTAATCAAACCACCTCACCGAACGCCAAAGATACATAAGGCACTAAAATGGGAAATAAATCCATTGCCTTGGAACCATACCAATCATACATAGCCTTCATCAGGCCATTTAAGCTGCAGTAGGAAGATGAGAGTTCAACTGTAGAAATTACAACGTTTCGTACGAGGAAATTTCCTATTCTCATCATCCAATTTAGCCTTGTTGTAGTCTGCAGCATTTGTTGCAGATTTCCGCTTTGATCACAAATACCAAGCTTGACGATGAATGTGGCAGTGCAACCTTTCCCTATGCCTTCACTTTCAAGCCATATCTGTCCTTCCACGAGGCTCACAAACCTGATCGTGCCAGTGGAAAATGTTAATAAGAAACCTAATCACAAAGAATCATCGATCAGCCAAACAAGTTTGAATCCATCTAGATGATTTTTTTTTTCAAAAAATATTTGTTGTGATAGAAATAGATAATCCCTTCGAGTAATAACGTATTGATACGAGAATAATGATATAAAATATCTCGATGCCTTGTGATAGATAGTTCGATATTATTTGACAAACACCTTGGTATCACGTAATTAACACATCGATGTCACATGCCAATATCTCGACGTCACATGAACGACACTTTAATGCTGGTGATCAACACATCGATGCTATGTGATCGACATCTCAATACCACATGTTTATTTATTTTTATTTTTGATTTTACCTTCACCTATCATATCAAGTGCATAAAATAATAATAATAATAATAATAATAATAATAATAATAACAACAAGAGTATCAAATAGAAATGATCGATATATAAAATGGTGATGGATCACTTAGAGTTAGTTGTAATAGAATATTTTGACTTCTTTTATCTTTTTATGAAATACCAAGGAAAAAATAAATATCATTTTCCTACTTTATGACTTTATACTATTATTGGAACCAATGAAAAATACACATCACTATAAATACCTAAAAGGGAGAACATTTTACGTGTACCTCAATCAAGATTAGATGAACCAGTGGAGTCCATATCACCTCCTTGCATCATCAATAGTCTGATCTTATCCATGAATAAGAAATGCAACAAAATGGATAAGAATAGCCTATTTTTAAGCAATGAATTAGGACAACACCAAGGGAAAATTAAGATATTCATTTTGAGCCAAAAATATAAAGATCCCCCAACCTAACAAATCCCAATAGATAAATAGACATCGACATGAGAATGCTCTTGCACCATTAAAGAGCCTCTCCATAGGAGGTTGGTCGTTCCTTGTCGAGAAGGATAAGGGAGAGAGAGAAGCCAAAGAGAGGGACCTCAATTGATCTAGGCTGACCCTTTGGTGCAACATGCACACTCCCGAGTCCCACTCAAAGCTAAAGTGATATCTACACGAGTAGATATGGGATTCATTGTAGTAGTAGTGTACACCCTCTCGTGTCTTACTCAGAGCTAAAGTGATGGGTACACCCGGGCGACACCTTTCATTTATTCCATCTCACGGGATACCCACAAAAACCCCTCCCTTTCCATGCCTTTTATTCTCCTCCGCGAACCCAACTCGCTCACCCTTCCGCCTACCCGAGCCGCACGAGGATCCCGTGACCGGACCAAGATCGAGGTGGGATCCACCGGTGCGGGGGCGGTCGAATGGACGGGCTCGTTGGGTCCTGCCGGTGGGGCCCGAAGACTGGAACAGGCGGGTTACTTCCGATGACGTGAGGAGCGCGTCGTTTTCCCACCAATCCTCGTTTGCTGTGGCGTTGTGTGTGTCAAAAGGCGCCAGCGTTTTATTTCGAGATATACTCGACGGGGTCCGCCGGAGACTGACCCGTCCAGTGACGTGGCCACTTAAGTTCCTTGGATCATCATCGTTCGTTGGTACTGAAAGCAGCGGTTGAGATCTTCCTTTGAGCACCCCGCGAGGATACGATTCCTCGAGGGGCACGAAGCAGGGTATTTTGGGTAAATAGGTAAGAGGGTTCAGACGCGGGATCCCGTCACCGGATGGTGAGGGGGTAATCTTATCCCCGCCGATAAAGGACGCCGCGGGTCCGGCTACCAGCCCCGTGAGCTCGGAGCGGCTCGTGCGCACGAGGAGTCAGGGAGGATGTCGAGTCCCCGCCGTTAGCTGACGGCGCAAGACTGGGGCAGCTATAAAAGGCCGGAGCAGCCGAGGGCGTTGCTGTTCCCGAGCGCGAGGGGGCGGAGGTACTCAAGGCGAGGGAACGAAAGGAAAGGAACCTGCTCAAAAGGAGCTCCAGATCTCTCGGATCGAAGCCGGGGAAGTCACAGGTGAGTAGCCCTTGTCGATTTCATCTGCTTGGATCTCTCATTCTTTGGCTCTTGATCTTGTGCGTCTTGGAGCGAGAGAGCGATTCGACCGGGAGGTAGACGCGGAAGGTGGTTTACATTTGTCCGAGTCGGATCTATGGTGGATGTTTAGATCCGGCGCTGTTGTCTCCATTTCTTTTGCTAATCTTTGTCTCCATTTTGAATTTACCGACCTTTTGGTTGGATAGGAACAAGGGTTTTTGGCTCTGGAATTAAAGATTTATCATTTGTAGTGTCACTGGATTGTACTTCTTGCTACTAAACTGATTCGTCTCGATGTTATCTTTCCTACACGGTTCGAGTGAAGTACTAGTTTGGTTTCCTCCGCTCTCGCATTGGCTTATACTGTATTAATTTCCTTGGAGAATCCTTCCGTAAAGTACGGACTACGGTAGAGTAGGGTTGTAAGTTTGCTCATTGATTTTGTTTTGTTTTGAAAATAAAACCAAATAATGAGGCTACTACTACTTGTGTACGATTCATCACATTTGCTTTGTCACTTCGGTTTACTTAGAAATGGTTCTCTTTGTCTTTGTTATCTTCAAAGCATCGCTTGCGTGGAAGGTTTGGCAAAATTTCTTTCTCTATGTGGTCACTTCTTCTAGGAGAGTGTAATTAGAGTGGGTGTCCTTAATTCATGTCCTGGGCATCTGACACCTGCAAAAATTATGTCGAAAGAAGATGCTGGTCGCATGAGGGTCAATATGTGAGAGAAAGAGAGAACAAAAGCAAAGATAACTATGAAGGTGACATTAGTTAGTTGCATCAGAATGTGCGCTTTTGTTGAATGCTTCAGATGGCAAGTTTCTGAATGCAACATGAGCATAATCATTCTTAGAAACTGTTTAGTGTATTTTTGCCCATGACATCTGCCTTTCCTGCATCATGTTACTGGAAAAAACACAAGGAGAAATTTCTATGAAGGTCATATTGCGCTTGGAATCTTTTGTCTCAGTTTCAGATCAGTTATGATGGAGATACTGAACCTTATCTGTCATCTTATTTTTTCTCTCTATTTTTTTAATCTGTTTAATGTATCTAGATGACTTGCAATGAAGATATTGACCCTCACCTCTCATCTTATTTTTATACCACTGGCAGATTGCCTTATGTTATTTGTAATATATCGGAAGTTATTTTTAGCTGTTCCACCATATTGCAGATTCTATGAAGACATTTTCCCACTTTTGCTATTTTCTCTTTCTGCTTTATAGTTTATATAACCTGTGTATCAAATCTCGTCTGCCATCTTATTTTAATACCACTGAAATCTTATTAAAGTTAAAACCTTTCTTGTTCAAGTACTCTGAAAACCCTTGGATTTTTTTTTTGCTGTTCCATCATATTGCAGATTTTGAGAAGCCATTTTCCTGCTTTAGCTCTCTCTTTCATCTATACTTGTATGGAAGGATGATTTTAGAATGGAGTGGATGTTGCAGCGATGTTTTCCCTGTAATCTCATTACATTTGAGTGGAAAACTCCAGATGGAATTTATATACTTCTAAGGAAATCCTATGTGTAACTTAAAATCATTTGGAAAATGCTATCTGCATTAAGTGGGCAGCACAAACTGGAGGGAGGAACTTGACCAAGCAATCTTATTAAAAATTCTTTTGACTGGTTGTACATTGATCCTGCCTTTCTTCAATTGTACAACTTTTCAAATTTTCAATATTAGATATGAACAAAGAAGATTTGCTCACTAAATTAATGGTACAAATCATTGTTATCGAACTCAGACTGGACCAACTAATCAAACCGGAAGAACCGAGAGTGGGACTGTAGATCATTTCAGTTCACTAGTTAGATCATTTGAGTCTTACAAAAATCAAAATGCCCTCAATTATTTTTCATCGAAGATTTGTGATTTCTTTTCCCCAAAGGTATTTTAACCTTTTTATTATAAGGATGAAAGAGAAGAAAAGCCTTTTATATTCATTACTCTCTCATCTCCTCAATGTATTTGTTCTCTTGTCATCACCTCTAACATCCTCTCACTATTGTCCTCTTATTTATTTATTTATTATATATTTTTATTACAATACATGGTATACTATATATTTTAAAAACTTATTAAATCTATGCCCAATTAGTTGACCCATCGGTTCAACCAATCATCCAGTGACCTAAACTTGATCAGGTCAACTCTTGTCTCTTATTGATAACTATCATACATATCTCTCTTTTGGAAGTACTATTACACTGCATAGAAGATAAACTCCTTTGTGCTCAATGACATTAATTGATTGACAATATTTTGGATGAGACAGTTATTATTGCATTTAAAATATTGGTAAATATCTCATTTATGTTTGGTTATTAGCATCATATATATTGTTTTATTTTGTTCTTGATCATTTGTCATGTGAAAATATCTGATCCATTTGGTTCACTTTTGCAGTCCTATGGGTAAGGAGGTTACAGAAGTATCAATGGATGAAGAAAGTGATTGTGTTATCACACATTCCCCCAATGGTAAAATTTGTCAAACTAGTCCTTGCAGACCTTCCACAGTTGTTGGGTCATATGAACCTACAGATAGTCAGGATGATGCAAATTCTCATGAAGGGCATGTAGTACCACGTGTTAGAAACTTGACTCTGGATCAGGGCATGACAGAAAAGTACAAGGACCAGAAATCATTGGATCAAAAGTCAGCAACATCAAATTCTGCTAATGCAACTGTACTGTCTGACCATACTGTTTGTCAGACATTTTCTGCTGCAAACAAAAAGCATGGTTGTGGTGTAAATTGTGCTTTTGTTTCTGAAGCTGCTGCCAACGGAGACAAACATCCTAATGGAGATATACAATCAGCAAATAGCCAAAAGAAAGCTCAGGTCTGTTTCTTATTGTTTTTTATGCCTTTGCTTATTGTTTTCTATGCCTTATCTTTCTTTGGCTCCTGCTATACCATGCTTCAGCATAGTGCCATTTGATTCTAATATTCAGCATATCTACGATTTAGATGATTTATATGCATTTGGAACATATCTTGGTTTCTTTTTATTCCCTTTGATTTTAATTTTCTTCTTTATTTGCTTGTAATCTCGCCTTCCTGTGCTATATTGTATGTTGATTTTTTTTTGTCATGAATGCTTAAAGCTGATTCTTTAGCACTTAATGTAAAACAACAGAATAAGTTCTATTATCTTTCTGAATTGTCTTGCGCATCATCCTTGATAAATTTGAAGGTTTAATCTTAGTATAATTGATACTAAGAGATTTCTTTGCTTGAAAACACTATTAAAATTTCTGTTTGAAGAGTGCTTTAGCAAATTTGAAGATTGGATCATGAATATGTTCAAGATGGTCATGCTGCAATGTGTTTGCAGAGTTACACGGCACTCACACCTAGGAAGCCATTGCATCCTGATAATGTCATGCACCGAGATGAGGAGGATTACTGTTCTGTTGCTTCTTCATATCCTTCTTTGAACTTATGTTTCTTGAGAATTTCTTTGCTCTCCTTGTCCAAAAGTACCTATTTGGTCTTCCTGAACTATTCTTAGTGTATCATCTGTGAAAAATTCAAAAACTAGGACAACAGTGGCAATTGCTCCTACATTCAGATGCAGTGAGCGCGCAGAGAGGCGGAAGGAGGTACTTTATGTTTTTAAGTCTTGTTGAACTTTGTACGTGTCTCTGAGTCTTTGAGGAGATTGAAGTATCCTATATTTCCTCTTTGTGTAGTTCTATTCAAAGTTAGAAGAGAAACACCAGGCTATGGAGGCACAGAAACTCCAATGTGAAGCTAGGACCAGGGTAAGCCTTATTCCATTTCCATCTATTAGTTCTTGGGAGAAAAAACCGAAAGACTGGTTTTTTTTTTAACATACGATTTTAAAATTCCTCTGCTTATTGAACATTATGCAGTGTGTAGAACTTTCAGATATTTGTAGTTTGCCTCACAATTTGCAAATGTGTAGTAAACTTTTGTAAAAATTATAGAGAAAAGCATAATTTGAAGATCATTAGTCTTGGATGTTGTTCCTTCATGAAGCATATCTAGAAGGATTTCTATGATGGATTGGATAGAATTTGATGTTTATCTTGTAGATGCCTATCATATTATGTCGAAGGATGATTCTCCCTTTACAATAGGTTATTTTTTCTGATGTATCTTTGCGGTAATATACAAGAAAAATTGGTGCTTATCTTTGTGTTCAGGAGTGTATTTATGCTATTTCAGGTTCTTGTATTGATAAAAATGATAACTAGAGCCTCTTTTTTTTTTTCGCTCCCATCATTGTCCACCAAAGATGATGTAGGTTTGCTGACTGGAGGACACACCAACAGACACAACTGGCTGTTAACAAGAATTTATAAGAAAAAAAGTGCATCAATCAAATATTTTATTAACAAGGAAGAATTATTTGCCAAAATAAATGATGAAATATATCTTCTCTGGAGAAGGGAAGAATCGATGATTGACAAATTATGATTTATGGATGCACAATTTGCTTTATTGGATTCTTCCTTATTATGTAAGTATTTTTTTTCTTGTACATGAAGTTTGTAAAAAAGAAAAAGGGGATTATAGTTGGAAAATTGATAAATGAATAAATGATTCTTTTGATCATATTATATTCGAGTGGTGTGAGGTCACTATTTTTATTCAACGGAATGATTCCATTATTCACATGTGAGATGCATGAAGGTGCGAGACCTTTCAGTGGGATTTAATCCTTGAGCCAAAGTGAGCCTGATAATTATCTTTTATTGCTTTTGTCTTATCTAACATCTTATGTTCTCTATTCTACAACTAGCGTTTCCTATAATATGTTCAGTCAGCATATTGAAAAGAATTTCATTAGCAGAAACTGATAAATAGACATTTTGTTTTTAAACCTCTTATTTCTCTCTATGGCAATCACCTTTTCTTCTTAGTCATTTTGATTCTAGAATTTGCATAGGAAGAGTTCTAAACAGAAGGTCAAAACTGCATTCCAATGCATGTATGCATTCTAAGGTATTCTTTGCCCTTGAATACTTTTAACACAGAATTGCTACATGATATATTCTTTCTTATTGAAATTTTGATAGGATTTTTTAAGTTTATCATGATAATATGAGAATTCCTTCCTTTGATTTTTTTTTTTGATGTGTGATCAGATCTAACCGTTTTAGTGTTTGAGATTATCCCTGTAAAGTGTTGTTATTACTATGTTGTTTAGTTATCACAGCCAGAAACTAATTATTATGGATTATATATTCCTACAGTAGTTAGAACATATTTATTCATTATGATCACTCCCTATGTCATGACAAGCTTGTAAATTGCTTTTGAGCTGGACAACTTTCAGCAAATAAACTGTTGTGTTAGCTGCTCATCCCAACTTCTGATCTATTTTCAGGAAGAGCAAGAGGCAGCTCTAAAGCAACTAAGGAAGAATATGACTTTTAGAGCGACGCCAATGCCTAGCTTTTACCATGAGGGACCACCACCTAAGGTTGAATTAAAAAAGGTATTCAGCTTAGGCTATCGCATGGTACACTAGTTAATGCATGCAAGTTATTATAATTAATAAGCCATTTGATGGATATGATATGAGCAAATTAAATTTATATGCTGGGTTTGTTAATTGCATAATCCATTTTAGTTCCGTTTTTAGAATGTAATTCTCAGTTTTAGTGTAAGCTTAGCCACAAGGCTGCAAGCTAGGTCAGCTTAACTTTGCCTCACTGCATGAAGTAACATTTGGATTAGAGTCATTAGATAGAAAATAGGAATTAATACTCAAAACACAACATATTTTATGTACGCACAGAGTAAGGATTCACAAGGTTGCAAGCTAGGCGAGCTTATCTTTGCCTCACTGCATGAAGTAACATTTGATTAGAACCATTAGATAAAAAATAGGAATTAGTACTCAAAACACGATATGTTCTATGTGCACACATAGTGAGGATTTTCAAGGTTGCAAGCTAGGTCAGCTTAGCTTTGCCTCACTGCATGAAGTAACATTTGGATTAGAATCATTAGATAGAAAATAGGAATTAATACTCAAAACACGATATATTTTATATGTGCACATGGTAAGGATTAATGCTTGATTTGTGACAATTTGCTGAACTGTTAAGGTGAATGCTCACTCCATATCATGTAAAAGGCTTTATGGGCATGCAACTGTGCATGTTTTGCATGTGATTGATCAAGCAGAAACCTGGCCACTTTGTGGTCAATACTTTAGAGTGTGTTTTAGGGTAAAAAACCATGTGTGTTTGGAGGGACTGATTCTTTTAAGTTTCAAACGTAGCATACTATGTTGAGTGGAATTTTGTATAGTTTCTAGAACTATTTTAGAATTTACAAATAATTATTTTAACTACTTTGAAGTAAAATTTATATTCTATGTATTATCAGAGTGTCCTTGCGACACAGTAAAAATTCTTCTTGTGAGTTGTGTGATGGATGCTACACAAAACTATTTGTTCATATATTTGCATGCTTGTACAACCTACAACATAAGCCTAAGATCCCTAACAATATGCTGTCATGAAGATCATACATGTAAATCTGTATCATGGATTTCTTTGAATTCCGTCTGATCATTTTTATTGACTCCAGTAAGTATGCATCTTTGTTATGTTTAATATCAGACTATCCTGTTTATATATGAAATTGGTTTAATTTTGCTATTAACAAGCAGAAACAGGTGGAATATTTGTGATATCCCAATTCATGTAAAGGTCAAAAAATTTTCCACACAGAATTTTCTAGTATCACAGTAATTTTTGATCTAACACTGAAAGTATCATGTCAATTTTCTAGTAGAGACACGTTGCTAATTACTGAAAATATTTACAGTGAAATTTTTCTCCTAGTGAAACTTTTATTTGCTGTCTAGATTTTGATTAGTTACATTTTTTGACTTAGGTTTACCATTATCTTTGGGCCAAAGATATCCACCTCATTCAAATACTAATTATCCTTTCAAACAAAAGTATCCATAATATAATGTCATATTGATCTTATATTGCAGATATTATGTGATTTCTTCTACTGATTTTTCTCCTGCTACAAGGATTTTTTTTGGTACCTAGGTTCGGTTGCTTATTTGTGAATCTAGCGTCTGATTTCCATTTTCTTCGCACAAAAAGGTGCCCCCGACTCGTGCTAAATCACCCAAGCTTGGTCGAAGGAAGAGCTGTGGTGATGCAAGTCATCGAGCTGAAGGAGATAACTGCAGCGGAGTATGTGGTCGGCTTCAGCGTCACAGTTTGGGTGCCTACAAGGACGCTACAAACAAGTTACAAAACAGTCCCAAGAACAGAAGTGCAACTACAACCAAGGAAGGGAACAAATCCATGAGGGAGAACTCGAAGCCCGATGCCAGCAAGGTAGCAGCCCAGGATACTACCGGCAGCACCGTGCAAGGTCTGGCTGACACTGGTGTCACTGTGCAGCCGTGATGTTTGCTTTTCCATGCTCTTGATCTTAGTTTTTCCTTACTCTCAAAATTCACCTGATAATTTATCTCGACATCAAAATGCCAATTATTGAAGATTGGTAATCATGCAAGGAGTTTGTGTCTGTGGACTGCATCATACGCATGCTGTTGTAAATTTTTGTATGTAATGATCCTGACAGTGGTGTAATACTGCTAGAATTACTGTTCTCCGTTGTCTAATCCTTTTTTATCATCTTAAATTTGAAGTGGAACGGTCCTATGCTCTTTTTGACCATCTTTAATTACAGTGGTCCTCTTTGCTTGATATTTCCATAAACTACATGAACTTTCCATGCTTATCATGGTATGACTAACTCTGTTGGCAGCAAACGCGTGCTGATCTGCCTCGATGTTCCCTTTGATTAAAGAGCTGATCTCATGGTTGATGTTCCAACTCGCAACCATCTAGATTTCATACCTGTATTCTCAAAGTGAAGAAAATTCTGCATGTTTGCCACAGTAATTCCATGATCTTAGCATGGTTTTTTAACTTCAATCACTCGCCACTCGATCTTTCTTTTTCCCTTTCCTCTTTCACCAAACACTCGGCATGCTGTTGATTCAGAACGGCAAACAGCTGCAGAAATGAATACAGAGTGCACAGCCTCATTCTCGCAAGCAGCACCAACTAGTGATGATAATAGCAGAGCCCCAAATATGAAGACTAGCATGCTATGAAATGAAGATCGTCCTCTATTATATTTAATATCCAAAAGTAGCATTTCTGGAAATAACATTACGGCATAAACATTAACGCAGAAGCTTGAATTATGCTAAATAACATTCAGATGTAAGAAGTTGAACTGCTGGTGATAAGCAAAGTGGATGGAGCACTTACTATATATCTAAGCATGCTAAATGCAATGTTCTTCGTATCAACAAGAACATCTCAGAGCATAAATGAACAATCGAATAATGTTATTATCTTCGAGTTCATAGCAAACACTGCAAAGGACGCATGCATATGTGCAAGCATGCACAAGAGACTCGCATCATGACCCATGCATCAGCAAAAAATACATGTTGGTGGCAAGCAAGAACAAGAAGTCAAACTTGGACACTCAAATATATGAAACAGATGCCATCTAACAACATCTAGCTCAAAGGACATTCTGGAACGAGATTTATTCCAACAATATCATCAAGGCCTCATTAACTGTACAATAACTTACCATCATTCACAACAACAAACCCTAATGTCTCAACTGTTTGGGACCAACTACT
The DNA here is from genome assembly GCA_001649415.1 of Musa itinerans. Classification (NCBI taxonomy): domain Eukaryota; kingdom Viridiplantae; phylum Streptophyta; class Magnoliopsida; order Zingiberales; family Musaceae; genus Musa; species Musa itinerans. The sequence goes on along the minus strand of LVTN01000594.1, from coordinate 24,096 downwards.
TGGATCTGACACCACTGGATCGACCCGAGGCTCCAAACTGCAGATCAGAGCATTTTTTAGCTCTATTTTTTTCGGTTGATACATGAAAACCATAGATCTACAAATAAAAAGAAAGGATGAAAAAAAAACTAAGAAACCAATCCCCAAGAAATAAGTTCACTGGAGGTTCACATAGATAGGCACATGCCTTAATTTTCACATGAATATGGCCAGCATAGTGGCAACAACTATATGGGTGCAGCACATGTCGTTCTGAAGTGACCTGTTTGATTGCACCGGCTACAATGCACGACCCGCTTAACTCGTCCTCTGTCTTCTGCTCTAACTCTCTTCTTTCTAGGTCTGCCTGGAGGCCTAAGGGACTTGGGCGGATTAATGACAATCTCAATTTTATTATCACCTTCCTGATTTGCATCAGACATCTCCTTCCAAAGACTTTTATCTGGTATTGGATGAATAGTTTGCGAATAGGTCTTCCTATAAGTTGCGACAGTGAAACAGCTCTCTGTGTATCTATGAACATTCTGTCGACACGAAAGAAGAGCTGCCACACCATGAGCACATGGTAGACCATAAAGTTGCCACCCTCGACAAAGACAACACCGGTTGCGAATGTCCACGATATTGGTCCCCTCATGAGGAGAGACAACTTCAAATTCTGCCTCATTCGCTCGTCCTACTTGATAAGCCCGTGCACATTCTATGGCATCAGACACTCGTCGTTCAGCTGATGGTACAAGAATCGACGTCCACTGCAGGCTAGCCTCACGTCGTTCATTGAACCAGGTCATCAACTGCCGCCTAATACATTCCATCATCTGAATTATTGGCAGTACAGAAGCTTCAAGTATCCAATTATTCAATGATTCAACTACATTTGCTGTCAAATGGCCATATCGTGTTCCCTCAAAGTAGGCCGTAGCCCAAAGACGTGGTGGAATGCGCCTAATCCAAAATGCAGCCTCCTGTGATGTTTCTTCTATTTCTAATATCTTTGCCTCAAATTCAATAACTGTGAGAGCATGGGCAGCTTCCCAGAGGAGTTTTACAAGTGCATCATTGTTAAACTCTTTGCGGAAAAGCTCACTGAGGTGGCGCATGCAAAACCCATGGAAGGCAGTTGGGAAGTTGAAGTCAACACCATCGATAATACCTTTCTGCCTATCTGACAGTATCGTGAGCCTCGGCATGTTCTCCGTATTTGCCTCAAGCAAAGTATGAAGTTCAGATAAAAACCAGATCCAATTATCATCGCTTTCCTCATCAACAACCCCAAAAGCAAGAGGAAACAGAGCACCATCTCCATCAAACCCAGTGGCTAAGAGCAAGGTGCCAAGATATTTACTTTTTAAAAGCGTTCTATCGAGTCCAATGAGTGGCCGGCATGCATTGACAAAACCATATATTGAGGCATAGAATGAGATGAAAAGTCGACGGAAGCAATTATCCTCTGGATTTCCATATATGGTTGCAATGCTTCCTGGATTTGTCCTTTTCACTTGATCACAATACTGTGGTAGGAGACGATAACCTTCTTCAAAGGACCCTCGAACAGCGGCCATTATCCTCTCCTTCCCTCTCCAGGCCTGCTTGTATGACAAGGTGATCCCATGCATGCGGTGGATCTCTTCCAGTATCTCCTTTGGCTTGTAGTGTGGGTTCTCTCTGAGCCGTTCCTCCACAGAATTGGCAACCCACTGAACTGATGCTTGCTGATGCCCAAGATGGTTAATCCCACTGCATGTGTGCGACTCATGGATGGTTCTGATGGTGAAAGTTGGAACACCCGGCAGCTTTGCAGCATGAATGCGCCATGGGCACCCCTCAGCTGCACACTTCGCTGTGAAGCGTGTCTTATCCGATTTCACAGTCTGTATCTCAAAACGGCAAGCAATTGCAGCATCCCGTATAGCTCGGCGGCAACTCTTGACATCTGAGAACTCCTGGCTAATAGTCAGCTGAAGGTCTGGGTTCACAATCAGTCTGCGAGTCTGCAACACCTGAGGGACCAGCATGTGGCCCTGTGAGATGTCATGCGTGGACTGGAGGCCAAGCTCATGTGCCTGGTCGATGGAGAGATGGACCATGTTCTGATCGACCCCAAGACCATGGGTCTCAGCAAGAGTCAATTCATGGTTGTCTGATATACCCAACTCGTGATTTTGTGCATCAAGAGCATCCTCATCAGTGTCATTGTTCTGTCCCAATGCGAGCTCATTGCTATGGTCACGGCCATGGTCATGGGGATGATGCTGCTGCCCCAAGACAAGCCGGCTGTCGTGGGGATGCCCGAGACCGAGGTCATGGTCATGGGCTTGGCCTAAACCGAGGTCATGGTCATGAGCATGGCCAAGGCCAAGGCCATGCCTCTGCCCAAGGCCTAAACCATGGCCTTGGCCGATAACCAGATCGTGGTTCTGGCCAAGGACTAGATCGGGGTTCTGCCCGAGAACTAAATCATGGTTGGCCATGTATGCTTGAAATGCTCAGCTCAAATTCTGATCTTCCAATCCTCCAACAGCATCCAAACGCTTGAAAACAGAAGAGCAGCAACCAAAAATCAAATATTTAAGCTTTTAATACTACTTTGACACAAAAGAAAAAGCAAAAAACGACACATCCTTCTCAAAAATCCCAACTTTCCAACATAATTGCATGACGAACACACATCCAAAACGAAGAACGTGATAAAAATCCAATTTTTTTTTTTCGCTCAGAAAGAAAAAAAAAACGTCTTTATATCCACACAAATTCACTCCGATTCCCCATCCGAAACCAGTGCTTAACGACAGAACCAAAACATAGAGAAACCCAAAGCTTCAAGTAACAAGAGTACCTAAAGGCAGTATACGCGACCGCCGTCAAGAGCCGACCTTTGCCGGGGGAAAACGTCGAAGAAGCCGCGAGGAACGAAACCGTGAGGAATCGGCGGGGAGGGGGGAGACGAAGAACAGATCGAGCATAGGTTTGCAGCAGGCGGAGGAAGCAAAGGTGGCTTCTTTCCGGGGGTACAGAGAGGGGAACGTTGGGGGGTGGCGGGAATCGGGAGGGTAGGCGAGGGATTTGAAGGAAGGGCAAAGAGAGGAGGAGGGATTTTGGGCAGAAGAGGGGGTTTTGGGGGAGGAGATTGGAGTTTGGGAGGGGCAAAAGGGCAGAAAGCGAGGCGGGTGCGGCAAGGGAGGTGATGGAGAATACGGCGGAGATCAAAGAAAAGAGGGTATTTAAGTCAACATAGGGAACCCCTTCCACCACTATTACAATGTTGCCCTCCTTACTGTGGCTAATGCTACCCTTCAATTCTCCATTTTGCCTCTTCATTAATAATAATAATAATAATAATAATAATAATAATAATACTATTATTATTACATACTCATTTTCTTGCACGGTTGTTGCCCTAATTTAATTACAAAATTTTCTCATTTTAATTTTTTGTGAGACCAAGACTTAATTCATCTTGAATTAAAGTACTTTTTTTCACCTAAAATCTCACACATATATTTCTTCTTTGTCCACTCTCTACTTCAATCTATAAACAATGTGTTCATCCATTTGTAATTGTTGTTGAACGAATATTCCAACCAAACATAAGATTTTGTTTGCTATTTATTAAAGCAACACTGACCTCATAATGTTAGACTTATTTTTGAAAATAAAAATATGTTCTTCCTCCTCTTAACTTGAAAAGAAAAAAAAAAAATTTTAGATTTAGTTCATTGACTTGTCGATGTATTGAGTAAGGCATACATCAACTGTTAATTTTATGATAAGGACAGTGATTCGATTCGAGAACAACTTAAGATGTTTACCAACTACCAAACCAGTAAAATGTATGTATACCACATCGAAGTGTAAAATGAATTAGGTTGCATAGAAAGAAGAGTTCACATCCAATTGTTGATCGACCAAAATATTATTGGAAATGAGGAGTATTTTTGAATACATAAAATCCTTGGAGGATAGGAAATTGAAGTATAGAAATACAAAACACCGGTACAGACGGACTCTCTAACCTCACTTTCGTGGGGCCCAGTAAGCGCACGAATAAATAGTTGGAAGCAGACTGAACCCTGTCGGGGAACCGATCGTGCGATAGATCTGCCTTCGGACTCGTACCCAAATTCATACCAGGATAAGAGGCGATGGCCACCCTTTAACCGTCCGCGGCCGGAGTCTCAGATGCTTCTCGCCCGCCAATCGCCATCGATGCAAAAGTGGGTCCCATTCTGTGTCGCCACTGGATGACGAGGTATGTTATTGGACGGGTAAACCTATAAATCTCTTTACCGGTCTCCGTTTTCCTCCCTTCGAACAGATCGCAACGCAGCCTTCTTCTACTTGTCGACTCCAATGGCCGCCGGTCCGATCCCTCGGAGAGGTAAAACCCTTAAATCTATCTTCTCTTCCTCGATCTAATTCGATATCTCGAAGGCGTTTACTGACTTTTGTCTCGTCCGTGGACATGGAAATTTAGCTGGGTTGGCTTTAGCCTATCGCCTTTCGGTCGGTGCCGTGTCGTTATCTCGCGATCCCAGCCGACCTTTTCGTCATTCGACGTCAGCGCCTCGGAATAATGTCAATAACGGAGACTGGGAAGGAGAGTGGTGGGAGGTGATGGCCTCACCTTTCGGTTGCATTTGTCTTTCTTTTGCCCGAGTAGACCCGATTCCACCGGTCGCATCCTCTTCTCTTCGTTCGTCGGCTGCGGAAGAAGTCTGAAAAAGGTCTTCTTTCGATTGCTTTCATTTTTTTTATTTATCTTTTCTCTTTGCTGGATTGATTGGCTGACCTGCGTGGTATCCTTCAACTGCATGGTTCATCCAATTTTGTCTCCTTGGTTCTGTTCCTTGTTAGCTCGATCGCTTTCCCCGTTGATTTGATTGAAAAATTGGCGCTCTTTTCTTGATATTGGTTTTTATTTGGGTGATCGAGATCTACTCTTGTTATTTGGCATATACCGTCTATTGTTGCTTTAGCTTTTGGTATAATCATCAAACGAAAGAACTTTATATATATTCTTTTGGGGTAAGAGGATACTTTTGATCTGTGCTTCTTTATGGTTTGATTGCTATTCATCAGTTTGCTCATGCATATCTTCTTTTGTGTATTGATATCTTATTGATGTTTCTGCTAGTAGTAATTTGCTTGAATTCTCCAGTTTGTGTATATTTCATGTGGATGAATTGAATAAATTGATGCCTATTGTTGAAAATTCTGCATGGTATTCTAGATCTTGATGTCAACATGTTGGTGTTTTCAGTGGCAACTGTCAGCTGGGATTCACGAAGAACAACTGCAATTTGCTCTACTCCTGAAGTTTGCGGGCTGTTTCATCTCTCTGCCTATATAGGTGCCCTGAGAAGTTGATGTAAAACCGGCTAGGGATGGGTTCAAGGGCTCACATCAGTGGTTTCAAGCGATTCTCATCTGCTTTGTCTTCGGCGATTCTTGAATGGATATTGATGCTTCTATTATTCTTTGATGCCTGGTTTTCCTACATGGTGACAAAATTCTCTCGTCTATGCAAGTTGCAAACACCTTGTATATTCTGCTCAAGGCTAGATCACATATTTGGAAGTGAGAAACTGGGCTTCTATCTAGATTTAATTTGTGAAACCCACAGATCAGAGATCTCATCACTGGCCTTGTGTCATGCTCACGGGAAGCTTGCTGATGTCCACACCATGTGCAAAGCTTGTCTCCTCTCATTGAAGCCTGAAACTTGCAGATCTCTGGTAGGTAATCTTGGAAGACATTTTGATTATAGAGAGAACATTCAGTATGTTGATGGTGATGGCCTCCATGTGCGTGATGAGGATGATTTGGTGAATGTCCCTTTTCTGAAGAAGGATGAGACAAATTGCTCTCCTGTCAAAACAATTTGTTCATGTTGTGCTGAGCCTCTCCAACATAAACTTCATGCCATTAGGTTGCTTGAGGATGAATCCATCGCAGTTGATGTTTCCGAAGTTGACATTTCTTTGTCCAGTTTAACCGGAGATGGGATGAGAAAGACTAGAGAAAAAACTTTGGTTTCCCCAACATCTGACCATTTGAGGAATCAAGGATTAGACCAGTTCTCTCACATTGGACACAGTGAAGTTAAAGTTACTACTGACTCTGATTCAGAAGTCCGGCATATAGATGATGGTGAAGGAAAATCTCTGGCTCATGGAGCCGAAAATGCCAAGGATGATTTGATGTATCAAAATGTAGAACCAGAGAATGCTACAGATATTGGAAGCAGTTTATCTGGAAGTGTTTCAGATAATAAAGCAATGGGAAAATTAAATTACTCTGATTCAGTTAGTATTTCAGACAATAAAGCCTTGCAAAAGTTGATTCACTCTGCCCCAGATATTGACAAGCCTTCTGAATCAGTTTGTGAGAAGCAAAAATGTGTAGGTGAGCTCCATGATGTATCAGAAATTTCATCTTCTGGTGCTGCTGGACATATTCCAAAGGATAACAATTGGAACCAAATCGAAATCAATGCTAAGCCCCCTCAATCTAAAATTGTGTCAAAAGATTCCCAAGAAGTTCCTGTGGAGGACTCAAATGTAAAAGGTAAGCTGTAATCCATATCTCTACTGAATCTATATTCTCTATATAATTCCTTAGCTAACCTTTCAATTCTTGTTCTTGTTATAAGTAGATAAGTTGGAGCAAAGTGATGCTGCATGTGTCAATACTAATGTGGATGATGTGAAGGATTGGTGTGCAAAGGACATCGATTTGGGGATAAGCCATGATGCAAGTGACCCTGGTCAATCTATGAGTAATCATATGGATCTGAATGATGCGTATAAGCTTGCTGTTGGTGCTAAGGGAAGCTTGCCATCTCCTAGATTTGCTGATGTTATTATGGGAAAGGATTCTTCTAGGGTTCAGGAAGATCTGAAACTGCTAATTTCTCAAATATCTGCATCTCGGGGCCTTGAGTCTCCATGGCATGAAATGACTCCTAGTCCTCGAGTATATGGACAAGATGACGAATCTGTTTTGCAGAACATAACCAAGACGCTCTCTCTTGAGAGGAACGAATCAGGCTTCGAGTCACTAGATGGAAGTTTTGTTAGTGAGGTGGAAGGGGAAAGTGCATTTGAGAGACTAAAGAGGCAGGTTGAGTTGGACAGGAAGTCCATAAGCCTTCTCTACAAGGAATTAGAAGAAGAAAGAAGTGCTTCAGCAATTGCGGCAAATCAAGCAATGGCCATGATTACTAGGTTGCAAGAGGAGAAGGCTGCTATGCAGATGGAGGCTCTGCATTACCAAAGAATGATGGAAGAGCAAGCTGAATATGACCATGAAGCACTTCAGAAATGCAATGAGTTGCTTACTCAAAGAGAGAAAGAAATGCAAGATTTGGAAGCTGAGATGGAAATCTATAGGAAAAGCTTTACAGATAAATTATCCAATGATCAAGCAGTGGAACTGAATGGTAATTTCCATGATAAGGAGCTTGAATCATGTAACAAATCTAGGGAAAATCATGTAATGCATCAAGATTCCAGATGGAGTAACTTCGATAGTTTGAAGAATCCCTTATCATGTTTTGAAGATGAGGAGGCATATCTATCAAATTGTTTGGTGAAGTTGGAGAAAAAGCTTCATCTTTTTTCCAATCATGGTGTTTTTGATGATGGTTCTAGTTTATTAGTGAATGATGATGAAAATGGATTTCCCGAAAACACATGTACAGATATTCAAGGTGAAGATTTTATACAAAGAAACAGAGTGTCAGAAGGTGGTGTGGGCACAAATGGTTGGTACTCTGACAAGATTGCATCTGCAGGTCTAGAGCACCTGTATCAGAAAGATGGTCCCCTTGAAAATAGTCAGGTAGGAGGGATTTTAATGGATGAAAAGTTATCCAGGAAACCTTCAAGTTCCTTTCAAGGAAACCATGAAGACAGCTTTGACATTGACAAGTACTTGAAAGTAGTTAACAAGAGTGACTTAGTTGCTCTTGAGGATGAAGTGTCATGTTTAAGTCAGAGGTTGGAGGCACTTGAGGCAGATCGTAATTTTCTTGAACATGCTATCAACTCACTTAGAAATGGTGATGCTGGTGTTCGGTTTCTTCAACAGATAGCTTGTGATCTGCATGAATTACGGAAAATTGGAATCACTCGACAAGAGCATCATATAGCTTGAGTCTTTACAAGTTCTATCTGTAATGTAAGTCTTTGACTAACATCTCAGAATTTTTGTTTTGTCATAGGAGCAGAGAAGATATGAGAAGTTCTTTTAGAAATAACCAAGGTGCATATGGTAAACACCTGGAAATATTGTGAGATAAATGAAATTAATTTGTCTTCAGCCTTTCTTTTGTGTGTAAGCCATTGTATTCTTAACAAGTTTAGCATATTTTTTACCTACTTCCTTTTGTACTGGGGTATAAGTGCAATTTAGTAGTTATTAACTGAGGGTTAAATAATCTTTTATACTAGAAGAAATACTAACACAATGTTGGTCTCCAAAAATTATTCAATATTTTCTATGGTGGCTCTCTTTTGCCAAAACTCTATAATTCTCTGAATCTAACCTCTGTCAGTGACATGGTGAACTATAGCTGTATAAACGGGTGGTAGAAGACTAGAAGTACTAGAAACTGCTAACTTTCCTTGATATCATTGCAGAATGTTTTATCCAGGAAAGCTCCTTTTCATAGTAACATCTCACTTCAGGGTTGACTTATAAAAGGTGAAGGCTTTAGTCTGTTTAAGGATGAGATGTGAGAGAGATGCATACCATTTTATTAGAAAAGACGTTTGATTAATGCTGCTGTATCAAAATCTCTATTAGACTGATGAGGATGACCAATAGTCATATATGCTATGATGATGAATCTGATTGCAATTTTACAGTTTGTTTATGTTAGCATGACCATCCTTAGTCTCTATGTTTGTGTCCACCATTTCTTTAGACACAGAAGTTTCTTGTTTTCAATTTACTTTATTTATTTACTTTTTCCCATGAAAATTGAGGATCTTATTGATATTTGCATATATGTTATGATGAAGCACAAAAGCACTTCCATAGCACTTGATGAAGCTATTTGCTTTTTTGTTTCTGTGCATACGGAATGACATATGAAATTGCCTTTTATTATGTGTTGACATTCTGGGAGTCATGTTCTTCTTGCTTCCATGCCTGATGCCTTCCTTAATGCAGCTTCTTCCTTTCATCTTAAAAGCTCCTCATTTGACTAGATAAATTATTCAAATTCTTTGGCGTCTCAATATTTGTTGATCTTAATATCCTCAATAAGAAAAAAAAAGAGAGGCAAACTGAGTCAATCTGGACAAAGAACCATTTTCTGCTAAATCATATGCTTGACCCTGGCCTTGGCTTTGCGACTTTTGCCGCCTCAGCCAAGCCCATCATTATTGTGCTTCTACTTTTGCTACAACGACCAAACTTTTTGCTATGCCTATCATCACCTTTATTTTCTTCTATAGTGCATTAACTCAGGTGCTTCTCATTACTTGCAAATTGTTTTAAACCCCTATTTATCCTTTTGGATCACCCACCCTTACCTGAAATGTAATCCTGAGGCTCCAGATGATTCTGCTATTCGTCCTCATGGTGTGGTCCTCTGGAATCTCATTTTAAATCTATATGGTTGCTTGTTCGATACTGAAGTCATTTGGTGTCCCTTAGTTTTGTCTAGTGTCATCTAGCATATTGATTATCGCAACATTCATTTGATGTACTTGTCAGTGATTAAGTGCTTCCAGTTACATGTGCATATGCGGTACGATGTCATTGCACCATACACGGTGCATGCATTATCAACATGTACCTTACTACTAGCATGCTGTCGTTCATATTCTTTATTTTCATTTAAAAATCAATTGTACTTCTTGTGATTTTACTAAATTTAGGTTTATGCATATGACAAGAATCAAAGTCACTTGACCTGAATCTTGCATATTAGGTATATGTAGAAAATATTATAATTTAGGAGGTGTCTCTTCAAGAGGTTAACGATAATGGATGATCATTGTGAGTGAGCATGATACTTCTGAGATCAAAGCAATATATATTTTAAGGTAACAAATATTCTGAATTCAAAGTTTGTTAGCTTAATAGTTGGGACTTATGGCTTTGTTTTTGTAAAGTTTGTTGGCTTTTATGGTTATTCATTTACGATGAATTAACTAAATTCAGCCATGAACAGTACAATCTGAAGACTCCTATCTTGAACTTGTTCTTTGGAAAGATACAGTTGTATATGATTGCTATGCTATTATAATCTTCTGGATATTAATCAACTGTACGGTTGATGTTCTGTACATTTAGTTGTTTTGTTTTTCACATTTTATCATGTGTCCAACATAAAATTCCCTTTGGATTTAGCACCTTGGGAATTTAAATTTGAAATACCACATATTCACTGAACAACAGAAGTTGGCATAAATCCAAACAATCCCATCTTGGGTTCTGGTATAAGCAAAACTTAGATACATGTAATAGTAAAACCTGAGAAAAGTAAGAGATAGCATCTCTTAGTAACAAGTATATGCACAATCATATTGTGAGGTCATTAGGACATGTAACATGATCTAGCCCCATGATTGGAAATATGATTTTTTATCTTCAATGAAGCATAGAGTAATGAGACAAATAGAAGAAGATATTGGCTTATGCCACATCCCATAGGATGTGTGGTAGATACAACATGATATGTGGAAAATGGTGAAATGGTTGTCTTTGGTTGTGATTTGCATAATTGATGTGGTTATTTTTTTAATCTTTGAGCATGATACTCACTTTAGGACTCTCTTCCAATTCATTTTGATTGGCCATGATTGCTAATAGGTTCATCTTTTGCTTGGTATGTTGTTGTCCTCCTACTATTATTTTTTCTTTCATTTCTGTATCTTTAAAGAGTGTTGTTAATATTATTGATCAAGATTATGCATGATCATGCTATACCTCTAAGGGCTATCCATACCAAATTGTTGCTCATGAATATGACAACATCGATCATAGTATCAGCTGATGTAGGATGCATAAAATTATGACACTGATCCAGTTTTTAGGAAATTATTGGTCTCATGGAGTGAAGTCCAAAAGTTTAATTTAAGGCTGCAATGGTCGTTCTTATTTGGAAAATCTGATTCAGTAATTAGTTGGAACTTTTAGTTGGACCGAAATTATTGTTTCATTGAAGATCTGATTCTTAAAAGAATATAGGTAGATGAAGCTAACTCTTGAAGTTATAAATGAGGATTTTGCTTATGTTGACAAAAATACTGAAAATAAAGCTGGCCTCCTGTTAAAATAGTTTATTGAAAGAATATGAAGATAATTGAGATGAGGCAGCCACTGTTTAATAAATTTGATGAATGATTTTGTATTAGGTAAACTATTATTTTTTGTTAAAGAAAGAGTACAATGTTTATTTGGAACTATCAAGTAATTTTGGTCTAAAAGCCTAGGCTGATGAATCATTTTTCTTCTTATGAGATTGCCGCAATTGAATAAAGCAGCAAGTGGATATTGCAGTATATGCTAAGAGAATAATGACACTCTCGTAAGGGCCTTGAATGGCAGGTCTTTAAGGGATTGTTGATTTTTATGTCAATCAAATCCCACTTCAATACCAAACTAGTTGGGTATCTTATCCTGATAACTGTAACAATACCACATTAATGATGTCCATATAAAGCACTTCAATTTGAAGACTGGTGATGCATAGTGAACTCATAAATTTATATGATCATTATCAGAAGACATAATGTAGGAGTCAGATTGGCACAAAAGATAATGAAGCAATTTTTTATGTTCTTAATCAACACATTCTGGATATTTAAAGCTAACAATTTACTTAAGTTGGATGTTGCAAACAAGAATTAAGGGCATCAGGGAAGATTCTGTCCAACTGGTCTTATTAGGCAGCCCAACTCATGTGGAACCAGGCAAGATTATCAAACTGAAATCAAATAATCTATTGGTTAATCAGCATAACTTTTATGTTTTAACTAATAATGCATGCCTGTCTTTTGCTCATGCAATTATTTTCCTTGCACTGAACGTCTCATAGGCCATACACAACCATGCATTTAGTGGCAACCTAATCAGTTGTTAGTATGCACTGTCAGTATGTATCATGTCTAATGCCACTAGTGTTATCGCATGATTTAATATCAATTTTTTTGGTGGCCAAGTACATATCCTTAATATACTGGTACCACTATGTTGTCATAAGCCAACCCCATATTGGTGGAACAAACCTGTAAACTTTTGCAATTATGATGTTTTTAGGACATATGAGGGCATATCTCAGCTGAAAAACATTGCTTAAATTGGAAATGAAACACCAGAATTTTCTTGATTCTCTTCATGATTATGAATGACTAGGAAACTTATTTGCACCATATGGGGACCAATAATTACTCTGGGGACTTGGCACAATAAACCTGACCAGACATTGATTTCTATCGTAGCTGGTTGTTTCCTAAAATAATATGCAACTTGATGCGCTAAAGTTAGTCACTTCTGCTCCAATGATTCCTTTATTAGTTTCTAAATCTTAGCCGATTTCATTTTAGTTAAATAGTATGAATTGTATTGTATATAATCTGATTTATGCTACTTATGTAGGATCTGGATGATGAAGGTTCATAATTTACGTTCAAGACAGAGGCTCATATGGTCTGAGCACCCACAACTGTATACTATATTCAGTAGTTGGAAATGTGGCTGATGCGTCTTAAGAGGCTGCTTCATTTTACCTTGTGTGTTTTACTTTTTCTTTTCTTTATAGAATTGCTTGGTTTTGTATTTTCTTATCATTATCATTTTTTCTATATTAACTTGATTTCATTCTGAATTAGTATTTTTATCTTTTTCTTTCTTAAAAATGAGCGGTAAATTTGTAATAGGGTGATTACTGTGTGATAGCAATGACCTGTGCATTGTAAAACATCTTCTGCATACTCACATCTGCTGAGTTGTTCAATAATCTGGGGACTTGTAGGTTTTGCCATCAAGAGTCTCAGCAATGAGAGTAACAGTATCGTTATCTTCTTCTCTGTAATATAACTTAAAAATTCTTATTGAAAGTGCTGTTATAATTTCTAGTTTTTATACCAATCAGTTGTTATACCTGTAATCCCTGCATGCTAAGCCTGGTTTCAGTGCAAATATAATTCTTTGCCGTGCTTTACCACCAGCTTGCAAGTGCATCTTACCAACAGTATACAGTTCATCTGATTGGAAGAGCATGTAACTTGTAGGTGTTTTTTCGTTAAAGATCACACTATGTGCTTCAAGTTGAGGCATAAGAGATGCTTCTAATTATTAAAGACTGCAGGTAATGTTTCCTATCCTGAGGTTAATCTTAGCATCTGTGTGGGAAAGTATGAGACTTGTTTAGTTGCATGATCTACTAAATTATGACTCTTCAAGTTTCTCTCTCCAGGAAGAACCAAACTTGTGATCCTCCTGACTTGTTGGCTGTTGAATTGTTTTCTCAATCAGAAGCCCTCTGGACTTAAATTTAACCTGGAAAGCAACTGGAAATGGGACTTGAATTGTTTTCTCAATCAGAAGCCCTCAAACATTGAAATCCTACAAGACACTTGATATGGTCTATATCTCTAATTATGATTTCAATAACATTTATCATAATGGTTACCGATCAAATAAAATTAGTTTTACTAGTCACAAATGAGCATGTTACCAAAAGTACTTTCAATTGCTTTTCATGATAGACAAAAAACATTGAGGATAATGATGTATTAAGTATTTCATGAAATATAATAAATTGGGTAGGGATTATATTCTACTACATATTCGATATATGAATTATTTTGCTAATATTATTGGTATCAGAACCGTACTTCATCCATGTCGTTTAGAACATAAAGGATAAATATGATATGTTTCTTTGATGGAAATGATTTATGTTATTCGATAACTACTTTTATTCTAATTGATATTATCGTATAGTCCCCCTATTCTTGTTTCACAATGGGTTTCTTGTGTTCATGCTTTTCTCATTTCAACCATTATAGATGCTATATAATGGATTTATTGGTTTTGTCAATTTGGTACTACTTAAGAGAATAAAATTAAACTTTAGGGGATGTATATACTATGAAATGTAAGTTGATCATGCTTAAAACGATCGAATGATTTTTCAGTTACATAAAATAAAAGGATTCTTTTATGTTATTTTAGAGACATTGAAAGTTGATGTTTTCATTGATGAGATAAATCTTTTTGAGGACATGTACATTGTAGTGCTTTTCTGGTTATATAAGGTGTAATAAATAAGTCTTTTGAACAAATTAAAATTATACTTTGCTATATTTGTTGAGATTTCTCTTAAAAAGGATTATGTGACTTGTTATAGATGTATTTGCTCTTTATGTGATTTCAATTATTTCTTACGGTATGTATCAACATGAGAATTTATTCATGAGTTTACTATGAGATGTCATATAATATTTTAATATTTATAATCTAAGAGTAGCCATAATATCCTAAGTTGTAATATAATTTTGATTAATCGATGGTCACATTGTAAAGTAATTACTTTAAAAGAATAAATGACATCATGTAAAATTATAATTGACTTATGAAGGTAACCACTTAGCCCTACAGGAGTTAGAGTTAACTTGTACAAGGCGATAATTTAAAATATATATTTTTCAGATCAATAAGTATGGAATATTATTTTTTTAATATATTATTAATGTTATTAATTAAATTTTGATGTAAATTTTATGCATAATGTACCTTTACCCACATAAAGATTATAATTTTTATTAATATAAATTATTCCTTTCATTGCATAAAGTTGATTATTTTTCTTAGTTTTATTTTTTTTTTCTTCTGCTCTTATTAATGATGTTCTTACTTTGAGTGATGATTAATTTTTTTACTAGGAAAGTTCTTTTGTCTCTTGGGTGCATAGATCTTGACTTAACACTTTTATGTGGATGAAACACTCGTTTCAACAAAGTACGTACGTCAATTGAGAAAATAACATATGTATGAACAATGGGCTTAAGTATAACGCTCATCAGATCTCATGTCAGTAAGAGTAATCGAAGTTTTATTCTTGAATGTAACAAAGCCAAAGATACTATAAAATTTGTCGAAGAATAATTTGGGACTTCATATAAGAAACAAGCAAGTATCCTAATGAAAAAACTTTTATATATAAAGTTTGATAATTTTAAATGTGTGTGTGAGCATATAATACAAAAAAGAGACGTTGATGCTCAACTTAAGTCCTTGGAGATTGAGATAATTAAGTATTTTCTAGTTTATTTCACATTGAATTAGTTTCCTATAGAATTTGGTCTATATAAAATTTCCTATAACATACATAGAAGAAATGACCGGTTAATAAACTTTTTGAGTCTGCGTGTACAAGAGAAAAGATGTTGAATCATGAGAAGCTTCATTAAAAAAAGAAACAGTGCTCATCTAGCAACTAAAAAGAAGAAGAGTAATAAGTGGAAAGAAAGATGTGTCCATAAAGAAAAGAAACATAAAAAATTATCAATATAGTATCAAGATAATAAAGTTCATTATTTCATTTATAAGAAGAGACAAACAAACAATTGTCAAAAGTATAAAAGTTGGCTTGAAATGAGATGTACTAGCATATTATGAATTGACTATCATTACAATACTTGATGGATTGATTCAGGATCATTAATTCATATTATGAATAACATAGGGAGCTTTTAAGATATAAGGAAGTTGAGATATAATAGATAAAGTATCTATTTTGATAATTGGATATACAATAAAGATAATAAAGTTCATTGTTTTATAAAAGAAAGGTTGTGAAAAGTATGAAAGTTGCCCTGAAATGAAATGTACTTATATATCTCTAGTATATTATGGATCATTTCTAATTGATGCTCCTAACAAATGGATTCATTTTGGTTCATTAATCTATATTATGAATACCATATAGAGCTTTCTAAATCCAAGAAAATCGAGATAAAATAAATAAACTAGATTAATTTTGGATCTTGAAAACTCTCAAGACTTATGCTTGAAACTTAGTTTAAGGTACTATGTACGCGGAAGCATCAATTCTCTAGAAACTTACTTTATGATTTAAGGCTTATGGAAGTTATTTTTCTTTTTATTTTGAAAACTCTATATTTACCATTTTTCAAAATAAAAAAATATTAAAATTGGAACTTTAGTTGATATTGTATTTAAATTTGATCTAGATTCAAAAGTTAAGCTGAATTATTTTACAAAAATATGATTAAAAAAACAAAAATTAAGCATTCTATTATCAATAAACATTCTTCTTGTTTATGACACAAGAGATTAGGTCATATCTTTATAGAAGGAATAAATATATTAGTAAATAATAAAGTTCTAAAACTCTTGATTTTATTGATTTAAATTTTTTTATGAATTATATAAAAGATAACCTATCCAACACGTCTACTAAGGATACCTACCAAAGAGGAATACTGAAACTATAGAAATTATTATATGCTATATGTGAATCTTTTGCTCTATGCCTCGATAATAAGAGACAGTTTATCTATCCCATTCATAGATGGCTGACTATATAAGATATAGTTAATTATATGTTTTTATTTGAGAAAGCCAAAGCTCTTGATGCCTTCAAGGTTTATAAAGCAAAAATAAAGAAATAAATATAAAAAAAAATTAAAATTGTAGGAGTAGACAGAGACAAGAATATTATGGAAAGTGCATAAAAATAGACCATTAATGAGTTTGTTCGTTAAGTTCATTGAAGAAGATATTATTGAAGAGTATATAATGCTTGACACAACTCAATAAAATAAGGTTGAGAAAGAAGGAGTCACACGCTTAATATATGACAAATGATACTAATTTATCTTATACCTTTGGAATGAAGTATTAACGACCATTGTATTATCTTAAACAAGGTTTCATCTAAAATTATTCTGATAACTCTTCTCGAGTTGTGAAAAGAGTGTAAACTAAGCTTAAATCATTTGCAAGTGTGGAGTTGGAAGTGACGATTTATAATCCACATATAAAAAAATCAAGACCCTATAATTTTTTTTATTGATGATGCTATTAACTCTAAAGATATAAGTTTTTTTTTTTGTCTCTTACATGTACTAAGAATTGTTGAATCAAGGAATGCTAAATTTGTTAGGGTTCAATGAGAATAATTTTTTGTTTATATAATTTTTAAAAATAAGTACTCAATAAAATAAATAAATAATAGTATTAGTTTAATTTTGATCGACTGACGTTATCATCATGTTGAAGAACCAATTTAAAACAGAAGTACATATAGAGTCTAATACTCCTATCAATAATTGTGTTAGTATTGAAACCATTAAAACAAAATAAATCCATCGGTTCATCATTTATTGTAGTTGATCTTTTACATTAATTTATATTTGATTTAATTTAGACGTCGATTAAAGGGTACGTTAATATGACTTAAAATGATTGAATTCTTTTTTTTGAAGGACGCTCGGCTTATTGTCATCCTTCGTTATACTTCCATCAATCTTTGGAGATCGAATTAGATCATATACCAACAACAAGTTCGGCAACGTGGGGTCAGAGATGGCACCATTTTCCACTCATTCTGACCGACTCATGGCTTCGCTTGCATGACGGCGACGGCCAAATTGAGCAAGCACGCTCAACTTTTCACTTTTCCCGTTGAAAGAGACGGTATTCATCACCCACTCAGATGTACTGCATCTCTCTCTCTTATTTTATCGTCCTCATTTTTAATTTTCGATGAACTGTCCAACCAACTTCGATCAGCCTTCCATCATTGCGATCACCACAGGAAAAAAAATAGGTCTTTAATTTTCCTGTAAGAAGACATCCTAAACCTCTTGAAGAGGTATTAGGGTTTCAGTTATCAAAACATTTCCTTCACTTCTTAAAATAAGTTTCTGTATATTGATTCGATCTAGACATTATTTTTTTGGAGTCATTTCATATTAACTAATTTTCCAATGATCATATCTAAATCAATCGTTGAAGATCAACTATCTTTATTATAACTTTTTTTTCTTTTTTAAGCTGAGAAGATAATCTTCACACTCTCTTTTTACATATGATCTCTTACCTTCTACAACTTAAAGTTATAACCAAACTCAATAGGAGAAAAATACTCAAACTATGCTTAAAATAAGAGTTTACAATAATTTTTTTGCTCAAGAATATATGCTCCATCAATTAAAGCTTGAGTGAAATATTTATAGACCTCAAAAAGCTTCAAGAATAAAGTCAAAAATGAAATCCCTAAAATTTTGAGGTATGAGCGGCACTACCATCGGCATTGAATGGTACTACCACTATAACTAATCTACAAATATTAGCTTTAGTGGTACTATTATCGGCCTAAATGATACTATCATCGACCTAGGTGGTACTATTGCTAGCATAACTAGTACCACCACTGAAATTATTAATAAAGCACAAACAATGACTGTGGATTGACTCAAGCGGTATTATCACCTTGGCCTAGTGGTACCACCACCTAAGCCTAGTTTAGGCCACTGGTTTATCCTTCTAACAGGCCTAATTTAGTCCTCGTTTAAGTCGAATAGCTTCCTTTACAAGTTGATATGGTTTCAACCTAATACTAACTCAAATTGATCCATAATAACCTTGATCAAGACTTTGACAAATCAACCACACATATAGTAAGTACATTTATGAAGCTTTCGGTATATTGTACTCTATGTTGGCATGTCCTCCGTTCTTTTGACACTTCATCCAAACACATTGCCATCTTCTTCGGCATATCACCTATTCCACTATTATGTCGATTTTCCCATTACATCCAATCTTTTGATACAATATCTGATTCTCTCAACACGATGCCCAAACCTTTAGCACGAAGTCTGATTTTTGGCACATCGAGCAATCTTCCAACTCAACATCTAATTTTTGATATGATAATTTTTCAGTACAATATTTGACTCTCTTACTCAATTGTTGGCATTTCAGTGGTTCGAGTCTAAGATTTAAGTATTTCCTATATCATTTATCTCAAAAATATATTAGTCTAATAAACTCATCAATTAGTTTTATCATCAAAATCTAAAATTCAATAGTCATTTCTTTACAAATTTAGCTTCTATTGTTGATGATGCAATAAGTGATTGCTTTGAACTTTTCTAAAAAATGCGTCTCCAACTAACATGAATATAAATCCCGAAGTGGACTTCCTACTATCGAGGTAATTTGCAAATAAACATTTAAATATCCCATCACTTCAAGTTAATTTGATTTTCTATATACGAGCATGTTGTCTTTCGTTCTTTATAAATATCTCATTACTTTCTTTGTAACTTTCTAATATTTCATTCCTAGATTGCTTTGGTATCTAGCCAACATTCCAACTGTAAAATGGATACATAGTCTCATATAGGTTTGAGCGTATAATAGATTTTCAAATATGCATGTATAAGAAATATCATTTATTTGATTCCTTTCTAAATCATTCTTGAGACATTGGCTTTGACTGAATTTTTCATCTCTGATAATAGGTGAATCTTTAGCCAAACAAAATTACATACTAAATGTCTCCAAGACTTAGTCAATATATTATTTTTAATATAGTCTTAGCAATCCTTGAGATTTATCCTTAAATATCTCAATACAAATAATATAAACCATCTTATTTATATCAACTATCTTAAAATTCATAGTGACAAACACCTTAGTTTCGTACAATAAACTAATATCACTATTGGTAAGTAAAATATCATCCATATCTAAGATCCATATAATAAACTTACTTATATTGATATTCAAATATATATATTAATCAACACTATTTTCCTTATATCCGAGAAGTTATCCAAAATGATAGGTTTCCTTTTTCTTTAAGATTTTTTTAGAACTGTCAGTTGTGGTTGTCCAACAAGTTTATTAGTAGTGGCATCAACAACAAGTAGAAGCTCATTAATGTTATTTTATTGTTCATCCTCATCAATTCTTTTAATGATTTGAGGAATAACAACATCTTAAATAGGAAATAATAATAAAGTATCAACATATATCTCGTCTATATCAAAATTAATACTTTAAGATTTTTTACTCTGAATGATTTTCTCATTTTCTATAATTCTTGTATTATCATACTATGATTATGGTAATAAAACCTATATCCCTTGAATTTTTTTAGAACCAATAAAATATCTAAAAATAATTCTTAGATCTAATTTCTTTGTATATAGATTGAAGACTCTTATCTCTGTAAGACAATTCCAAATATATAGAGCCCTCGAACTGGGTTTCTTACTAGTTCATAATTTAAATGGAGTTAATAGATCGACTTACAAGAAATTATGTTTAAGATATACATAGTTGTTCTAATTTGGATATTTTTATCGTTTACAATTGTATACCCAAAGATTGCAACACTAATCCATAAGGATAATATCAGCCCTCCATAAATAATTTTGAGTGAACATTGGATATATCTATATTTTACCTAAACATAAAGTATGGATAATATTAATAGTTCATAATATTTTAGAAACACAAAGCCTTAATATTATTTTATATTTTACAGTGCTACTTCCATACATTCTTATACTTTTAGCATCCATACACTTTTTGATTTAAATTATTTAGAATAGTTAAAAAATATGTAGTTCACACTGGGTATATTAGATCTTGGCCTAGTATTGCTTGTTGAATAACCCACAAACTTCATCGATGAAAGTAGTATAGAATAAATTAATGAAATAAATATTTGAGAAAGATCTAAATAGACTTAGTTTAATGTTTATAAGAATGATAATTATAAATAGTATAAAGACTTTATTATTGTCTAAAATGAGCACACAAGAATATTTGAGGGTTATAGAAGATAGATTTATCTGCTGATAAGTTATTGGTCGGCACATTAATGAATGAACTAACTATGATTCAGTATGATGACACGCGAAGGATTTAGAATTATATTCTCAATATGACTGACAATGTTATAAATGTCCTTATTAGGCATAAATATGGATGAATCTTTCCTTATGTAGTTCATTCTTAATTCTCTTCCTCCTCAATTTAAGTCATTTAAGTTTCACTACAATACCAATAAGGATAAATAAGACTTAAATAAGCTGACTAGTATGTATATTTAGAACGAATTAAGGTTAAGGAAGGAAAGAAACGTCATACATCAAATAAATTTATCGGGTCTAGAAATGCAAAGTAAACTAATAAAAAGAAAGCTTTCACGGTAAGTACTTCTTTTATAGTAGGAAAATATATATGAAAAAAAGATTGCATTAAACGTAATACTTTATTTAGAAAGAAAAATATAAACTCAACCTCTATATGCTTCGAATCAAGCATTATAAAGGTTCTTTCTAATACTTGGTAGATTGATTTTAGTTCTTCAATGTATATTACCAATAATATATAGGGATTTATTTTAACCCAAAAATCAAATGAACATGAAAGATTCATCATTATGTGGAATCATCTTAAAGTGAAAGTGATAACAATGGGAACATATTGCCTATGCTTAAAGATAACAGTGGGAACATTTGATGGATTTTATAAACAAATGTTATGTTTCTATTATTTTTAAAATTTTAATTTTTTTATCTAGAATTGATGAGTTAGGATATTATCTTTCTTTTGATAAAGATAAACTCAATATATTTGATGATTCAATAAAAGTTAGTTCTAAAATTCTATTTGATGGTTTATATGAAATTAATTTGAATCTTGAGTTTGTAAAAACATAGTTGACCTTGTAATCAAATGTTAGATTGAAATTTAGTTTCAATGATGAAAAATCTTCTAAACTGTAGCATAGATATTTGGGGCATATCTCAAAGGAAAATTTTGAAAGATTAATAAAGGATAATATTTTTAAAGATTTGTACTTGATTGATTTTGATATTTGTATATATTATATTACGAGAAAGTAAACTAAGCATACTAAGAAAAATAGCACAAGAAGTAAATAACTTATTGAGATTATTCATACTAATTGCTAGTCATAAGTACCCTGCAAGCCAATCACGTGAGTAATGACACATGTGACATGATATACACTCTTTCCGCTTATTATATATTTAATATTTTTTTCACTTTATTTTGCCTGTTAGATATATTGTGATATCTATGGATTTGTGCAATGGGAATCGAATCGTGATGAGATCACGATAATAAAATCGATTCACCTTTAAACATAAACCCTAAATAATCCTGGTCATAGGTTACTTGAGAGGGACATCGAGATAACTAGATAGACTGGTGTGCTATATATCTGTCCATATAATAGAGGTGACTAGTCTCATAGTTGCTCATGTGGGGACACTAGGGGTACAAGGCAGGTGCTCATTGGAGATTGAGTTCACTGATCGATCCACTCACGAAATGTTGGATGATTGATGATACCTCATTATCATACAATAATTTCATCATTGCAATGGTGTATATAGTCCTTAGACTTGAGACACTAAGGATATCCTATATGAGTACTCCACTATTTGATACCAGACTTGTAGGCCTAGAAATTTCAAATCTAGCACAACCGATCATTAGGAGTGGTAGCTAATCTTATAAGGGCAATTGAGTATCGATAGATGATTATCCTCTCTCAGTGTCACAAGAGAAATATCTCATATCTTCTTGCTCAAGCAAATTCTTAGCTAGGGTCATTCAGATTGAGAGAAAAAGAATACTCCGGGAGAATTTGATTAGAGCGAGACTCGAGTAGAAATCATATGGGCTTGATAGCACCATGTTCGGAATACGATCTCTAGGATATTAGCTGGATGATGGAATATAGATACATGGTAATTGAGGACAGATAAGTCTAATGAATTGGATTCTCCTTTATCGTTTAGGGACTATAGCGTAGTGGCATAGTATATCCGTAGTTGATGAGTCGAGTGAATTATTATGAAGATAATAATTCATTGAGCTAGAAGGAGTTCTGACAGATATGACCCATGGCTAGCTCGATATTGAGTCTAGAGAGTCACACACATATGATTGGTGTTGCGACAAGTAGAGATTCAGATATGAGATATCCACTAGAGCCCCTATCTTATTGGATATCTAATAAGCTCCTAAATTATTGGATCCTATGGATAAAATCCAATAAGAGCCAATGAGAGATTATTGGGTAGAGATTCATCATTCTAAGTAGCTTGGGTAGTTGGATGGAGATCCAATACCAAATATAGTAGGATCTATTAGGGTAAGTTTATAAGGACATCTATAAATAGGATGGACCCAAAGAGCTATAGGTTGGACCCCTTTTGGTTGTCACCTCCTATCCTCTGGTCTCTCTCTCTCTCCTCCTTAGTCAATAGCCCTTGCTTGGGGTGTATGGACAACAAGAATGATCGACCCCTTCTTGATTGTGTGGTGCGCGTGGAAAGAAAGATTGTGCAGCGATTTGAGGAACATCTTCACAGCCTCTACCATGTGAATCACTGCTAGAGAGGAAGGTAGTCAATTTTCTTCATCCTCTCCCACAGATCTGTGGGTTTTTAGGGATATACGATCTCTCTAGGTAACACATCTTTATTATACGTGTAGATTTTGGTTTTGTGGGTTTTTACATATCAATCTTTGCACGAAAATGAAATCTTCTTATTTTCTATGGAAATCTAGGATTTTTATTTTCTACCCTTCCAATGCGCATGTGATGTTACCCTAGATTTCCCAACACTAATATCTATGAATTACTTCATATTTCTTATTTCAATGGGGAGAGGTATTTTATCATATTTATATATGACTTGTCAAAATATAGTTATGTGTTTCTAATACATAAAAAGTTGGCTGTTGACACTCCTGAGGTATACAAACGAAGTCGAGAGACAATTAAATAGAAAAGTCAAAATTACCAAATTTGATAAAGATAGTAAATTTTATGATAGATATGATGAGTTAGGTTAGGATCCTAGTCCATTAAGCCTTACTAAGTTTGCCATAGCAAAATGACATTGTTAGAAGATGAAATTGTATTATTATAAATATGATTAGAAGCATGATAAGTTATTCCTCTATACCTAGGCCGATGTAAAGTAAAGCTCTTAGAATATAATTATCATATGCCATCACATAATTATTCAAAATATATTCTCT
>LVTN01000593.1:159570-178085 GCA_001649415.1 Musa itinerans | reverse complement strand
CCTTTTTGGAAAACTCGATAAAGAAATCTTTTAAGGAGAAACCTATCCTCTTTTTAGTTGTTTTAATTCATATGATTTATTTCATTTTTTCCAAGTAAATACATGCATCAACATTTAAAACCGAAAAGGAACTTTCATTACGGCAAAGATCGATAATTTATAAATCACAAAAATCTTCATGCATAATTTCGAAAAATAAATTTATTAGGCATGGCATCATCAAACATGATTTTATAATTTCAATCAAAATCATTTTATTATTAAACATGTAATTTTTATTATCATTTTTGAAATTACTAGCATGGTCATAATTTTTTTGTATTTTCATTTTTAAACATGTAATTTTCAAGAAAATTAATTCTAAACTAAAAAAAAGAAAATGCATTATGAAAAGCATCATGTAATTTTAGAATAAACTAAAGGCTTTTTTATTACCTCATCGGCGAAAGTCGTTAAGGCATAGTTTGCCACCTCGCCTTTGTTGATTTTCTCCTCGTCTTCGGAGGAGCTCGTTTCATCCTTTGGCCGCTTCTTCTTGTGTTCATAGCAAGTAGCTCCATTCTTTTTGTTCTTTAATTTTTATTTAATTAACTTTTTAAAGTTCATGAGTAGTTCAAGTTCACCATCACTTAAGCTTATGCTCGAGTGGTCTGCAAATGTTCTAAGTTCGAAATCCTTCCTGTTCTTTGGAAGGTGGTTCTCAAGTTCTTTACGTGCATTGCACGTCATTTCATAGGTCATCAAAGACCCTATAAGTTCTTCAATTAGTAAAATATTTAAATCCTTTGTTTCTTATATTGCCATTACTTTCGAATCTCAAGTTTTAGAAAGTGATCGTAAAATCTTGTTAACGAGTTCAACATTCGAAAAACATTTGTCAAGAGCTTTTAAACTATTGACGACATCCGTAAAACGGGTGTACATGTCAACAATGGTTTCGCTCGGCTTCATTCGAAAGAGTTTAAAATCGTGCATTAAAAAGTTGATTTTCGAATCTTTAACTTTGCTAGTGCCTTCGTGTGTGATTTCAAGAGTGTGTCATATGTCAAAAGTTGTTTCACACATAGATTTTAATAGGCAAAGATCAATCTCCTTCTTACACCCCTCTTCTCCTTTTACTGGGTTTAGGAGACAACCATTACAAGCACTCACACTCCACTTTTACATAATTCTAAACTTAGAGTGGATGAGGGAAATTCTAAAGAGAATACAGTAGCGTTTTCTTACTTTAAAACTATCTATGCTTGTATGTTTTAACCAGGGATGAGAGGGGTATTTATAGGCTTCAAGTTGATTTAAACTTGGAGCCTAAAAACATCTCATCCCAAGTTCCCTGGGCACGGGCGGTACCACCGCCTGCATTGGGTGGTACCATCGCCTAGTGTCAGTCTGACACTAACATTGCCCTGAGCGGTACCACCGCCCAGTCTGGTGGTACCACCGCCTGGCACCCTACCAAGGGTGATACAACAGCCTAGACTAGCGGTACAACCACCCAGACTAGCGGTACCATCGCCTGACACAGTCTCGAAGACTGTGCCACGACGGTGAGACTTCTTGTGGTACTGTTTGGGCCTCTAATTGGGCCCAACACAGTCCTTACATGGGCCTAGCTAGCCCCTAATTGGGTTGGCCCAAATCCAAGCCCAATTATGTGCTAATTATGAAATGCTAAGATATTTGCTAATCTAAACAAGTCCCTATGTCTATTCTTCCGTGAGCTTCCGGCGAACTTCCGATGAACTTCCAACGATCTCTCAGCAATGTTCCGGCGGACTCCCGACAAGCTCTTGGACTTCACAATGATCTTCTTGGCAAGTTTCGACGAGCTTCTCTGGCAAGCTCTAAGACTTCTTGGCTGGTTCCGTCAGAACTTCCGACGAACATCCGGACTTCCGACGAACTCTCGAACTCCCAACGAAATCGCGTCCTTGACTCCGGGACTTCATTTTGCTTCATGCCTTGCTATCGTAGTTAATCCTGCACATGTAAAAATATACTTCGATCTAGACAATTAATACTAAACATTAATCAAGTTGTCTGGCATGTCATTAGTCCCTCGACGCTTCATCCAATTCTTGGGCGCATCGTCCTCTCTTGCGGCCTATTGCCCAATCGGCCAGTTGACTCCGCAACTCCGATATCCTTAGCGCAATATCTGCTCTTCTTAGCCCGATGCCCAAATCCACGGCCCGAAGCCTTCTGTCGATACGTCGACCATTCCTCCGGCCCGACGTCTAATCGACTTCACGATGATCTTCTTAGTGAGTTCCAATAAGCTTCTCTAGCAAGCTCCAAGACTTCTCGGCTGGTTCCACCAAAACTTCCGACGAACGTTAAGACTTCCGACGAACTCTCGAACTCCCAACGAAATCGCGTCCTTGACTCCGGGACTTCATTTTGCTTCATGCCTTGCTATCGTAGTTAATCCTGCACATGTAAAAATATACTTCGATCTAGACAATTAATACTAAACATTAATCAAGTTGTCTGGCATGTCATTAGTCCCTCGACGCTTCATCCAATTCTTGGGCGCATCGTCCTCTCTTGCGGCCTATTGCCCAATCGGCCAGTTGACTCCGCAACTCCGATATCCTTAGCGCAATATCTGCTCTTCTTAGCCCGATGCCCAAATCCACGGCCCGAAGCCTTCTGTCGATACGTCGACCATTCCTCCGGCCCGACGTCTAATCTTTTGACATGTTTTCCTCTGGCACAACATGATTTTTCCTGCTTTAATTGTCTTATCCTGATCGAAGCATCCTATGTCACTCAAAATGCAGATTAAAATATAAATACATATCGATTGGTTTTATCATCAAAATCCGAGATTAACATCATGCTCTTATTGTTAGGATCAAGTCGGTACTAAGAGGGGGGGTGAATTAGTGCTTATGATAAAAATGTTGATTTTGAAAAATTATGTTTGATGAAAATCGATATCGGAAAAGAGTGCTTGACTTAAGTGAACCAAGCAATTAATTCAGTAGGTAATAGCAATGATAATGAAAAGCAAAATAGAAATTGTACACCGAGTTTATAGTGGTTCGGTCATCGTGACCCTGCTATAGGTCACTGAATGGGCCAAACAACATGCCCAATTTAGCCCTGATTCAAGCCCAATTGGTCCTTAATTGAGTTGGCTTTGTTTTATCCTAAAACTAACTTAATTAGACCTAACTAACTTGATCTAGACACACATAATTACAAGCATGAATCCTATGTTGTTCGGTATGTCATTGGTTCATTCGACACTTCGTTCGATCCTTTCGGCATATCGTCCTCTCTTGTGACATATTGCCCAATCGACTTATTGACCTCTGTAACATCCAATCCACTTGGCGCAATATCCAATTCTTCTGGCCCGATGCCCAAACTCATGGCATGAAGCCTTCTATTGATACGTCGACCGATTCTCTGGCTCGACATCCAATCTTCTGACTTGTTCCACTCCGGCCTAACGTCTGATTCTTCTTGCTTTAATTGATTTGCCTTTTCTGATCAAAGTTAGTCCTGTGTCACTCAAAATACAGATTAGATCATAAACTCATCAGTGATTTCATCATCAAAATATAAGATTTAACAATCTTTCCCTTTTTGATGATGATAACAAATTGATGATGGAATTTAAACCAAACTCCCCTTATCAATATGCCATATCGAAATGAACCTTAAATTCAAATTGAATTCAAGTCAAAGCAATTTTAATCATGATTCACATTATATGCAATACATCATATATAACATCATAATAAAATCATAAGTATTGCATATATAATTATAATTTCAAAACATCAAAGTGCATCATATCATGCATGATTCAAATCATCAGTATACCTTCTCCCCCTTTGTCGTCAACAAAAAGGAGAAAAGTGCAACTAGCAAATTTTTAATTATGCAAGCTAGTAAGATAGCAAGTTTTGCATCATGTAAGCTAGTAAGTTTTAGAGATGTGCAAGTTTAGCATGTTTGCTTTTCTTTGCAATGTTTAAGCTAGCAAGTTTTTGAAAAAGAATGTAAGATAGTAAAGAGCAAGTTTTACATCATTTTAGAATATTCAAGCTAGCAAGTTTTTTGAGATGTGCAAGTTAGAACATGCATTATGAGTATTGCCACTCCTGAGATGTGTAAGTTTTGCTTCTCTTGATATGTGCAAGATAGTACTTCTTGCTTCTCTTTTGAGATGAGTAAGCTAGCAAGTTTTTCCTTTCTTTGTAAGCTAGAAATTTTTGCAAGTTTACAAATTTTTACTTCTTCTTGAATTATGCAAGCTAGCTAATCTTTCTCCCCCTTTGTCATTATCAAAAAGTAAGAAGAAGAGGGGAATTATTCAATGGTACAATTCACTTCCCTTTACATCAATTATCAAATCATCATATGAAATATATCAAGAAAAATTAACTTGGTGATAAGAAATATAATTCATGAATATAAAGGAATTATACATAATAAAAATCATGTCACGAAAGATAATATCAAAGATCATGTGAATACTAAAAAACATGATTCATTTTGACAAATCTCCTCTTAAATAATAAAAAAGAAATCTTAGGAGATTAAATAGTAAAAGATCTTCAGAAGAAATTTTAAGTCATGAATTCTGAGAAATCAAGAGAAAAATTATGATTCATTTGGATAAATATTCTCTTTAATAAAATACAAGAATCATTCGAGAATAAAAAGTAAGGGATCTTGATTCATATAAAGAAAATCTTAAGTTATAATTCCAAGAATTCAAGATCATGATATAGATAAAACGCATTCAAATTCAAAATGTCAAACCAACAAAATCACTTTATTAATTCAAGAGATAACATAAAATAGATTCATCACTAAGAATCACTTATTGAAAAATCAAAAAGCTTTAGAGATATTTTCAAGTAAAATGCATTCTCCCCTTTTTTTTTCAATTTAAGTGATTTGATTTCATACAAGCATGCTTAAGTTTTTTACGCCAAATCAAAACATGCATCATCATTTAAAACAAAAAAAGTAAATTTCATCATAGAAATCATCAAAATCAATAAACCATAAATCACAAAAATCATCATTACTTCAAATCATCATGCATAATTAAATCATTAAATCATCATTACTTCAAATCATCATTTTGTTACCAATAGTTGTAATTCTAGTGATATTTCCTTTATTGTTTTGGCTAGTGAGCTTTGTGAAGTATTTTGGATCTCTGATCATAAGCCTTGAGCATCTACTTTCAAGATTTTTGCTCCTAACTTTTGATTGTAGAGTTGTTTAGAAGAAAGGTGAGTTTGCTATAGGTACCAATTTAACTTTAGGTCCCTCATGTTTGATCTATCACTCTTAGCTTTTGGCATTAAGTCATTCACGGTTCCTTTAGAAATCCAAACCAATTTATGTGAGCCATAATTTTTGAATAGACATTTATATACAAAATGCAAAAAAAATCATGCTTCTTTTTCTAGTGATTTAAATTTTTTTTTAAAAATAATTAATGAGCATGACTATTGTGTGTTAATTCCTTGCACTAAGTATGAAAAGTTAGATTCACTTAAGAAGGGAAATGTATTACTACAACAAATAATAACAAAAGAAAGACCATTGGAATTAAAATAATTATTAACAAATTGAATCTTTTGTTTAAATATGTTTTAAGATGTCATACTATTGATCATGATGATTTTTCATGATGATGCTTGTTTTTTGAGTTTAAACGATAATACATTCCTCTATGTAATTTCATAGTAAGGTAAAGGAGTTTTGGTTGGGTCACTTACCTCGTTGTCGAAGGCCACCAAGGCATGGTTCGCAACCTCGTCTTCGGATGCACTTGATTTGTCCCATGTCGCCTTCAGTGCTTTTTTCTTCTTTTATACCTTTTTCACTTGTGGACAATTGCTTTTGATGTGCCCTGACCGATTACATTCATAGTAAGTTTTGTGTTATTTTTAAGTTCATTTTTGTTCTTAGTTTTCTATTTTATAATTTTTTTAAATTTTTTCGTCAAAAGTTCTATGTCATCATCATCATCACTTGAGTTATCACTCAAGTGGTATTATTTAGTTCTTAGTGTCATATCCTTTCTGTTTTTTGGAAGATTGTTCTCATGTTCATCTTATGCCATAGAACTCATTTTATAGGTCATTAAGGACCCGATAAGTTCTTTAAGTTGAAAATTGTTTAGGTCCTTTGCTTCTTGAATGACAGTTACTTTGGGATCCCAACTTTTAGGAAGGGATATTAGAATCTTGTTTACAAGTTCAAGATTAGAAAAACTTTTACAAAGTATTTTTAAACCATTGATGGCATCCGTAAAACGAGTATACATGTCTCTAATGGTTTTGCTTGGTTCCATTCGAAATAATTCAAAACTATGCATTAAAAGATTAAATTTTGAATCTTGAACTCTACTAGTACCGTGTGTGATTTTAAGAGTATGCCAAATGTCATGCGTAATTTCATAAATAGAAACTCAATTAAATTCATTTTTATCTAGAGCACAAAACAAAGTGTT
The DNA here is from genome assembly GCA_001649415.1 of Musa itinerans. Classification (NCBI taxonomy): domain Eukaryota; kingdom Viridiplantae; phylum Streptophyta; class Magnoliopsida; order Zingiberales; family Musaceae; genus Musa; species Musa itinerans. The sequence continues at coordinate 171,592 of LVTN01000593.1, read as the reverse complement.
CATCGCTTTAGCATTAAAAGAAAAAGTCTTCTTCTCCAAATCATTCCATTCGTTCATTGGTTTGAAAGACTTTTCAAAATCGCTTTTAATAATGTTCTATAAATCGAAATTCATAGAAAGCAAGAAAACTCTCATTCTAGTTTTTTAATATGTATAGTCCGTTCCATTAAACATAGGAGGACAAATGATAGATCGACCCTCTCGAAAGTCAAAAAAAATATCTCTTTTGGGTGTTAAACTAAACAGAGAGAAACTAGCTTTGATACTAACTATTAGGATCAAGTTGACACTAAGAGGAGGAGGGGTGGGGTGAATTAGTGCTTATAATAAAAACATTAGTTTTGAAAAACTATGTTTGATGAAAATCGATATCGGAAAAGAGTGCTTGACTTAGAGTAAGTGAACTAAGCAATTAACTCAGAAGGTAATAGCAATGATAATGAAAAATAGAATAGAAATTACATATTGAGTTTATAGTGGTTCAGTCATCATGACCTACATCTACTCTTGATTCCTCTTCATTCGAGGCCACCGACTTCCACTACCGATCTTCTTTTAATAGGCGAAGGTTAACTACCATTACAACTCTTTCTCCTTTCCACAGACTCAGGAGAGAATCTTTACACCTCTATTTCTTTTAGACCTTACTTCTCCCTTAGAAACCTTTTAACTCTAGGAGGAAGAGACTCACTAAATTTAAAGAGATTACAACACTTTTTTAACTTAGAATTCTTTTCCCTTTCTGCTCAATTCTTGTATCTCCATGCAGGAATAGCTGGGGTATTTATAGACCTCAAATGACTTCAAAAATAGAGCCAAAAAAGGTCTCATCCTAGGTTTCCTAGGTCCTGGCGGTACCACCACTTATGTTGGGCGGTACTACCACCTACAGCATTGACACTGGGCGGTACCACTGCCTATGCTGGGTGGTACTACCGCCTACAACACTGACACTAGGCGATACCACTGCCTAGTCTGGCTGTACCATCGCCTGATACAATCTGAGAGATTGTGTCTGGGTGGTACCACCGCCTAGACTAGTAGTACCACTACCTGACACAATCTGGAAGACTATATCTAAGTAGTACCACTGCCCAGTTTGGTGGTACCATCACTAGACCCTGCTATATGTCACTAAATGAGCCAAACAACATGCCCAATTCAGTCCTTATTCAAGCCCAATTGGCCCCTAATTGAGTTGGCATTGTTTTATCCAAAAACCAACTCAATTAAACCTAACTAACTTGATCTAGACATATGATTACAAGCATGAATCCTATGTTATCCAGCATATCAATGGTTCATTCAGTGCTTCGTCTGATCCTTTGGTGCATCATCCTCTCTTACGGCATATTGCCTAATCAACATATTGATATCCATAACATCCAATCTCATAAACCCGTGAAAAGTGAAAAAGAGTGTAAAAGAATAATTGGTCTTCACCCATTGAAGGAAGACGATTAGTGGATGTCGGTGGCCTCGATGGAAAAGGAATTGGGAGTGGACGTAAGTCACGATGATCGAACCACTATAAATCAGTTTGCATTTCTGTTTTGCTATTTATCTTTATTGCAAACTGCTTTACTTCCTCATTGCTTTAGCTGCATACTTTTACGAACGTTTTCAAAGTTTAACATTCTCGAAACGATTTTATTGTATGAAGATATTTGAATCGACGTAATTTTTACATACGTGCTAATTCACCCTCCCTTTTAGTGCCAACTGATCCTAACAATTGGTATCAGAACTAGTTTTTCTCATTTGGTTTAACACCTAAGAGAAATGACTTTTATCAGATTTCAAGAGGGTCACTCTATTATTTGTCCTCCTATGTTCAATGGGACGGACTATACTTATTGGAAAACTCGGATGAGAGTTTTCTTGCTTTCTTTGAACTTTAATTTATGAAATATTATTGAGCTTGATTTTCAAACTCCCTCTAAACCTATGAATGAATGGAATGACTTTAAGAAAAAATCATTTTCCTTGAATGCTAAAGCGATGAACGCTTTGTTTTGTGCATTAGACAAAAATGAATTTAATCGGGTTTCTATTTGCGAAACTATGCATGACATTTGGCACACTCTTAGAGGACAAGGCCGATTTGAAGATGGCGGGTCTGTTAGGACTCTAGCTAGGAGAGTCCTAATTGAGAGGGACATTCATGTAAAACCTACCTAAGCCGACCCCTATTAAAGAGGTGAAGAGGTTGGCTAGGGTTAGGAGGTTGTTTCTTAGAGAAGAAATAGGAGTTGTAAATGAATAGGAGTCTTAAGTAGGAGTCCTATTGGAGTTGGTTCGAAGTAAGAGTCTTGAGTAGGAGTCCTATTAGGAGTTAGGGTTTAGAAGCCCTATAAATAGCCATGTATTCCTCCTCTTTTGATAAGCAATAGATGAATCTTTTCTGCAGCCTTTGAGCAGCAACTTGGAGGGAGAAACCCCTATAGAGTTCAAAGGAGGCTGATCCCCTAAAGAGATCAACCCCAAGTTTAGAATCTGCAAGGGTTCTAACAATGTCATCAATAGTTTAAAAGCTCTTGGCAAAGTTTTTTGAATTTTAAACTTGTTAATAAAATTTTATGACCTCTTTCTAAAAATTGGGATTCGAATGTAACGACAATACAAGAATCAAAGAACTTAAACCATTTTCCGATTGAAGAAATTATTGGGTCTTTGATGACCTATGAAATGACGAGCAAGGTACATGATAAACTTAATGAACATGAGAACAACATTCTAAAGAACAGAAAGGATTTCACACTTAGAACTTAAGAAGACCACTTGAGCAAAAGCTCAAGTGATGATGATTTTGAACTCTTAATAATAAAGTTTAAAAAGTTTATAAAACAAGAATCAAAGAATAAAAATAAACTTAAAAAAAACACAACTATTTGCTATGAACGCAAGAAGTCGGGGCACTCCAAAGATGAGTATATAAAACCAAAGAAGAAGTTGTCAAAGAAGAAGTTGTCAAAGAAGAAGAAAGCACTCAAGAACGAATCAAGCACATCCGAAGACGAGAAGCAAACCAACAAAGATGAGGTGGCCTATCACAATGCGGTATGTAACTCAACCGTAATGTCTTTACTTTGTCATAAAATGACTTAGTGCTTTCATTCTTTGATGAATTAGTTTTAAATATATATATATATTATCATGACAATTACATATTTTATGATAAAGGAATAAAAATATTAAAATTAAATGTAATGCTTGTACACCAAACAAGATTAATTCTATATATGTTTTAAGAAGCAATAATATGTATCTTGATGATTTTCATATTGCTTTTTTATTATAAATGATGATATATGGCTTTTGTATGGAAGACTAAACCTGAAGAGTTAGATTCACTTAATCAATTTGATTGAAAATGTATTACTACAAAAAAATTAAATGATTTTGATTGAAAATGCTTTATGATTAATGAAATTATGCTTGATGATTTAATTATGCATGAAGATTTGAAGTAATAATGATTTTTATGATTTATGGTTTATTGATTTTAATGATTTCTATGATGAAATTTGCTCTTTTGCTTTTAAACGATGATGCATGTTTTGATTTGGCATAAAAAACTTGGGCATGCTTATATAAAATCAAATCACTTAAATTGAAACAAAAACGGGAGAATGTATGTTTCTTAAAAATATCTCTAAAGCTTTTCAATTTTTCAATAAGTAATTCTTAATGATGAAACTATTTTATGTTATCTCTTGAATTAAGAAAAATGATTTTGATGATAAGTTTGGAGTTGACAAATTGAATTTGAATGAAAATTTTCCAACCGAATCATGAACTTTCTTTTGATTTCTCTACTTGAGCTATCTTTTATGAGAATCAAAATATTTTCTATCTTTGATAATTCATTCTTGTCATTTACTAAAGAAGAGACTTATGCAAACAAACTATGACCTTGATAATGGTTTGTACTGGTTTGAAATTGTGCATGTTATCATTGAAGACTAGAAACCATGTTTTGGTATCATGCATACCCAAGTAATGTTGATTTGAAAATTAATTTATTTGGTATCAGGCCCAAAGTGATAATGATGATGATTTGGCATTTCTTACAAGAAAATTTTATGGATTGAGATTTATTTTTTTATCTAAATCATGATCTTGATTTCTCGATATTTGATACTTGAGATCTTTCTATAAATCAAGATCTTATTTTTGAACTCCCATGGTTCTTTTTGCTATTTACTAAAAAGGAGAATTATTTAAATGAATCATGATTTTTCTTGTGAATTCTTGGAATTATAACATGAGATTTTTTATGAATCAAGATCATTTACTATGATTCTTCTTTTCGCTATTTGAGTCATCTAAAAAGAATCATAATTTTTCTCTTGATTTTTTGATATTCACAATTTGAAATTTGGTTGATGACTCCCTTATATTCATAAAGTGTATATCTCATCACCCAATTAATTTTTCTTAATATTCTTCATGTGATGATATGAAATTATGCATGAAACACTCATGATATTATATTGATGCATACAAATGAGAAGTTATGATCATGCATGATAGGATGTAATGTAATTTGAAATTTTGATACTATTATGATTTGAAATATTTATGATTTGGAATGATGCATGCAATACTTATGATTTTTTGATGAAATGATGTGAAAGTCAACAACTATCATTTTCTGAAATGATACCTTATTTTACTATGCCATATTGAAATAAGATTGATACTTTATCTTTTTTATTATTTGAAAATTGATGTAAAGGAAAAAGAATTACAACATTGTATTTTTCTCTTCTTTTTGACAATGACAAAAGAGGAGAAAAATTGCTAACTTGCACATTTCAAAGGGAAGCAAAGAACTCGCTAGCTTGCACATTTCAAGAATAGCAAAAATTGCTTGCATATTGCAAAAGAAAAGCAAATATTGCTAAACTTGCATATATCTAAAATTTACTAGCTTGCATGTTCTAAAGTGATAAAAAATTTGCTAAATTACTAGCTTGCATATCTCAAAATTGATAGTTACACTTCTCCTTTTTGTTGATGACAAAGAGAGAGATGATATGATGATGATGTATAAGTTATGATGATAATCATGCATGGGATGATATACTAAGATGTTTTGATTATGCATGATTTTATGATGATATGTTGCTTGGAATCATATTTTATGTATGAATTTATGTTTATATCAATATGGCATATTGATAGGGGGAGTTTGGTTTAAACTCCATCATCAATTCGTTGTCATCATAAAAAAGGGAGAGATTGTTGAATCTCATATTTTGATGATGAAACCAATTGATGGAGTTTATGATCTAATTTACGTTTTGAGTGACATAGGACTAGCTTCGATCAAAGAGAGGCAAATTGATTAAATCAAGAAGAATCAATGTTGGGTTAGAATGGAATATGTCAAAAGATTAGATGTCGAGCTAGAGAATCGGTCAACGTGTCGGTAGAAGTCTTCGTGTCATGAGTTCGGGCATCAGGCCTAGAAGAGCAGGCATTGCACTAAGGAGATCGGAGTTATAGAGGTCAACATGTCGATTGGGTAAAAGGCTGCAAAAAGGATGATATGCCAAGGGATTGGACAAAGCACCGATGAACCAATGACATGCTGGACAACATGTGATTATTGCTTTGTAATAATTGTCTAGATCGAAGTAGTTTTAGTTGTAATTGGGTTGGTTTAGAATGTAATTAAGCTAATTCAATTAGGGGCCAATTGGGCCCAAAGTGGGGCTATTTTGGGCCAAGAGAAAGGATTATTCAGTGACCCAAAAGTTGGGTTAGGCGGTGGCACCACTAATGGCTCAATCTCCGAGACATAGTCTCTAAGACTGTGTCAGGCGGTAGTACCGCCAAACTGGGTTGTGGTACCACCTAGTGTCAGGCAATGGTACCGCCCAATGTTAGTGCTACAGGTGGTAGTACCGCCCAACATAGGTGGTGGTACCGCCAGGACCCGGGAAACTCGGGATGAGACATTTTTCGACTCAAATTTTGAAGCCATTTGGAGTCTATAAATACCCCAACTATTCCTACATGGAGAAGCACTAATTAGAGTAGAAAGGGGTTGTTATTCTGAGTTATAAAATTGCTAAAGTCCTCCTCCATGCTTTCTAGTTTTGAGATCATTCAAGAGAGGTGTGAGGCGTGTAAGGGTTGTCTCCTAAACCCGTAAAAAGGAGAAAGAGTGTAAAAGGGTGGTTGGTCTTCATCCATTAAAAGAAGATTGCTAATGAATGCTGATGGCCTCGACAGAAGAGGAATTGAGAGTGGACGTAGGTTACGACGACCGAACCACTATAAATCGGTTTGTATTTTTATTTTACTATTTATCTTTATTGCAAACTACTTTACTTCCTCATTACTTTTTCTGCACACTCTTACAAACATTTTCAAAGTTAAATATTGTAGATGATTTTATCGTATGAAGATTTTTAAATCGACATAATTTTTACATACACACTAATTCACCCCCCCCCTCTTAGTACCAACTTAACGATCTTGATTCCAAAAGAAAACTCAATTCATAAAAATTAAGAAATCAATATCATGATCTGAAAAATGTATAACAAGAATTTATGCATTTGGGAGATTTAAAATTTTGCCTACATTTAACATTCAAACTAGCACTTTTGGTTCTCTTGAGATGCTAGCAATTTTCTTTCTCCTCTTTGTCATTGTAAAAAAGAAAAAGAGGGGAATAATATAATGGTACAATTCATTTCCCTTTAAATCAATTCTCTAAGCATCACATAAGATATATAACCATAAATACAAAAGAATTGTACATATGAAAATTATGTCAAGAAAGATATAATATCAAAGATCATGTGAATACCAAAAGACATTATTCATTTTGATCTCCTTTAAAAAAATAAAAAAAATCTTAGGAGACCGGATAGTAAGGGAAATCTTAAGTCATGAATTCCGAAAAAGATATTCTCTTTAGTAAATAGCAAAAAGGAACATAGGAGAATAAAAGATCTTGATTCATGTATAAGAAATCTCAAGTTGTCAAGATCATGATTTATATATTAAGAATTAGAAGTTATAATTCCTAGAATTCAAAATAAAAATCATGATTCATTTAGATACTTCTCCTTTTGTAAATAGTGAAAAAGAAACATAAGATATAAAAGATCTTGATTCATTTAGAATAAATCTCAAGTATCAAGTGAAAGATTTGGAAAAAAGTTATTCAAATTTAAATCATCAAAATCACTTTCATAGTTCAAGAGATTCATAAAATAACATAAATTCATCAATCTCTTGTTGAAAAACTCGATAAGATAGAGATTGAAATTTTTTTAAGAAAAATGCATTCCCTTTTTATATGTTTCAATTTATGTGAATTATTTTACACAAGCATGCCTTTGTCTTTTATGCTAAATAAAAATATGCATCATCGTTTGAAACCAAAAAAATAAATTTCATCATAAAAATTAACAAGATCAATAAACCATAAATCACAAAAATCATCATTATTTCAAATCATCATGTATAATTAAATCATTAAATCATCAAGCATAATTTCATTAAACATAAAGCATTTCAATTAAAATTATTTTGTTTCAGCTAGTGAGCTTTGTGAAGTGTGTTGGATCTCTAGTCATAAGCCTTGAGCTTCCACTATCAAAATTTTATTTTTGCTTCTAGCTTTCGATTATAGAGTTATCTACAAAAAAAGATGGGTTTGCTATAGGTACCCATTTGACTTTGGGTCCCTCATGGTTGGATCTACCTATCTTATTTTTTGACATAAAGTTATTTATGGTTCCTTTAGGAACCCAAACTAATTTATACAAGTCATATATTTTAAATAAATATTTATATACAAAATGACCATGTCTACCATAAATTATATTTGTTTTCAAAGAAAACATTTAATGTTGGTCCTTTAACAAATGTGATTAGCTTTTGTTGAGTGCTACTACTCACAAAGCCAATTACTTCATTTCTATGAACATGATTCTTATTGGCAAGAATCATGTTTAAAGATTTGCTACCAATTTTAAATTTATCTAATGTTTGTTGTAATAACAAATTTTCCTTTTTACATGAATCTAATTCTTCACATTTAGTGCAAGGAGTTAACATGCAATTATCATACTCATTTTTTAATTTTTTAAATTCACTAGTAAAAGAAGCATGATCCTTTTTTAATAACTTATGTTTTTTACCAACTAACTTACATTCATCAAATAAATCATGGAAAGCATTTAGTAATTCATCGTAAGGTAAAATCATTTCACTTGAGTTGTATACCTCGTCGTCGAAAGCCATCTCCATCAAAGTATAGTTTGACACCTCGTCTTTGTTGGTTAGCTCCTCATCTTCGGATGTACTCGATTTATCATAAGTCGCCTTAAGTGCTTTCTTCTTCTTTGGCATCTTCTTCTTTTTAAGTTCATTTTTATTCTTAGTTTTATGTTTTATGAATATTTTAAATTTACTTATGAGGAGTTCTATGTCATCATCACTTGAGCTTTCACTCGAGTGGTTTTTTTTTGTTCTAAGTGGCAAGTCCTTCCTATTCTTTGGAAGGTTGTTCTCAAGTTCAACATGTTCAATACATGTTATTTCATAGGTCATCAAAGACCCGATAAATTCTTCAAGTGGAAAGTTATTTAGGTCATTTACTTATTGTATTGTCGTTACTTTAGGATCACAACTTTTTGGAAGGGATCTTAGTATTTTATTAACAAGTTCAAAATTACAAAAACTTTTACCAAGTGCTTTTAGACTAGTAACGACATCCGTAAAATGAGTCTACATGTCTCCAATGGTCTCGCTTGATTTCATACAAAACAACTCATAGCTATGAACCAAAAGATTAATTTTTGACTCTTTAACCCTACTTGTACCTTCGTGTGTGACTTCGAGTGTGTGCCAAATCTTATGTGTAGTTTTGCATATAGAAACCCGATTAAATTTATTTTTATCAAGAGCGCAAAATAAATCATTCATCGCTTTAGCATTCATAGATTCTAGTGATCTTTCCTTTATTGTTTTGGCCAGTGACCTTTATGAAGTATTTTGGATCTCCGGTCATAAGCCTTGAGCATCCACTATCAAGATTTTTGTTCCTAGCTTTCGATTGTAAAGTTGTTTACAAGAAAGGTGGGTTTGCTATAGGTACCCATTTAACTTTGGGTCCCTTATGTTTTTATCTATCACTCTTAACTTTTGGCATTAAGTCATTCATGGTTCCTTTAAGAACTCAAACCAATTTATGTGAGCTATACTTTTTTGAATGGACATTTATATGCAAAATGATTATGTCTACCAAAAAATTATATTTGTTTTTAAGGGAAACATGTAATATGGGTCCTTTAGTGCAATGAGTTAACTAAGTCTAACTCTTTACATTTAGTGCAATGAGTTAACATGTAATAGAAGCATGCTCCTTTTTTAACAATTTATACTTTTTACTAACTAATTTAAAATCATCAAATAAATTATTAAAGGCATTGAATAATTCATCATAAGATAAAGAAGATTTGTTTGAGCTATTTACCTTATTGTCGAGAGTCATCGAAGCGAAGTTCGCTGCTTCGTCTTCATTGGTTTGCTCCTTGTCTTTGAATGTACTCGAATTGTCCCAAGTCACTTTGAGTGTTTTCTTCTTCTTTAGCAGCTTCTTCTTTTTAAGTTCATTTTTATTCTTTGATTCTTATTTTAAGAAATTTTTAAGCTTTATTGTTAAGAGTTCAAAGTCATCATCACTTGAGCTTTTGCTTAAGTGGTTTTCATTTGTTCTAAGTGCTAAATCCTTCTTGTTCTTTGAAAGGTTGTTCTTAAGTTTATCATGTTTTATACAAGTCATTTCATAGGTCATTAAAGACTCGATTACTGAATCTTAAATTTTGATGATGAAACCAATTGATAATATTATGATCTAATCTACATTTTGAGTGACGCAGGACTAGCTTCGATTAGGAGAGGCAAATTGATTAAAGCGGGAAGAATAATAAGTTGAGCTAGAATTAAACATGTTAGAAGATTGGACGTCGAACCGGAGGAATGGTCGACGTGTCGACAGAAGGCTTCGTGTCGTAAGTTCAGGTATCGGGCCGAAGGATCAGACATTATGCCAAGGAGATCAAAAGTTGCAGGTGTCAACATGACCGATTGGGCAACACGCCGAAGGAGAGGAGATACATCGAAGGATCGGACAAAGCGCCGGAAGAACCAATGATATATCGAACAATATACGATTCATGCTTTATAATAATTTGTCTAGATTGAGTTAGTTTAGGTCGTAATTGAGTTGGTTTCGGGTGTAACCATTCTAACTTAATTAGGGGACCATTGGGCTTGAGTTGGGACTGTTTTGGGCCAAGTGGAAGGCCCATTTGATCACCCAAGATTAGGTGGAACCACCCATGAGTTGGAAAAGTCAAGAACACACTTTTCCATGCTGTCAGGCAGTGGTACCACCCAGTGTCAGGTGGTGGTACCGTCAGATTAGGCAGTGATACCGCCCAATGTTAGACTGGCAAGCGGTGGTACCGCCAATGCAAGCAGTGGTACTGCCCATACCCCGAAATCCCGAGGATTTAAATTTTGGCTCTAACTTTTGAAGCCATTTGGGGTCTATAAATACCCCACTCTTTCCTGCTTGGCAAAGTACGAAATTGAGTAGAAAGGGAAAAAATATTCTTGAGAAAGAAAGGTTGTAATCTCTCTTAAAGTGTAGGGTCACTTCTTCCTAGTATTTAAAAGTTCTTCTAAAGGGAGAAGAGAGGTCTAAGAAATAGAGGTTATAAAGGTTCTCTCCTAAGTTTATTAAAAGGAGAAAGAGTGTAAGGGTAGTTGATCTTCACCCATTGGAAAGAAGATCGATAGTGAAAGTTGGTGGTCTCGAGTAAAGAGGAATCGGGAGTGGATGTAGGTCATGACGACCGAACCACTATAAATCTGGTTTGTACTTTTATTTTTCTGCTTACCTTTCATTCAAACTAATTTCTTACTTTCACTATGCTTACAAATTTTTTTAAAGTTAAACACTCCTTGATATAGTTTTATCGTATGAAGTTTTCTAAACTACCTAATTCCCCCCCCCCCCCTCCCCTCTTACTATCGATCACGGTCCTAACACCGATAAGTTCTTTAAGAAGGAAATTGTTCGAGTCCTTTGTCTCTTGTTTTGTCATCACTTTCGGATCCCAACTTTGTAGAATGGATCTTAGTATTTTATTAACAAGTTCAAAATTAAAAAAATATTTACCAAGTGCTTTCAAACCATTGACGACATTAGTAAAATATATGTACATATCTCCAATAGTTTTGCTTAATTCCATTCAAAATAATTCAAAACTATGCATCAAAAGATTAATTTTTAAATCTTTAACTATACTAGTGCCTTCGTGTTTGATTTCAAGAATGTGCAAAATGTCATATGTAGTTTTGTAAATAGAAACCTGATTAAATTCATTTTTATCTAGAGCATAAAACAAAGTGTTCATCGTTTTAGCATTTAAAGAAAAAGTTTTCTCCTCGAAATCATTTCATTCGTTTATTAGATTAGAAGACTTTTGAAAATAATTTTCAATGATATTTCATAAAATGAAATCTAAAGAAAGTAAGAAAACTCTCATTCGAGTTTTCCAATACGTGTAGTCCATCCCATTGAACAGAGTGTTAGAATCAAGTTGGCACTAAGAGGGGGGGGATGAATTAGTGCTATCATAAATATTAGGACTAAGTTGGCACTAAGGGGGGGGGTGAATTAGTGCTTTCGTAAAATCACGTCGATTTAAAAATCTTACATTCGATGAAAACCAATATCAGAAAGCATTTAACTTGAAAGCGTTTGTAAGCGTAGTGAAAGCATTCGTAACAAGTAAATAAGTTTGCAATATGAAGATAAAAAGCTTAAAGTAAATGCAAACTAGATTTATAGTGGTTCGGTCGTCGTGACCTACATCCACTTTGTTGAATCTCGGATTTTGATGATGAAGTCAATTGTCATTTGTTATCTAATCCATATGTTGAGATAAGTGTGCAGGATTAACTATGATGAAAGTAA
>LVTN01000593.1:148182-159482 GCA_001649415.1 Musa itinerans | reverse complement strand
GTTCTGCGGGAACAAATCCGAGAAGTCCAGGAGCTTGCCAAAGAAGCTCGTCGGAACTCGCCAAGTGGATCATCGCAAGTCCAGGAGTTTGCCGGAAGTCCGCAAGAGCATCGCCGAGGGTTCGTCGGATGTTTGCTGGAAGAAGCGATTGACGCACCGGAGCAAGCTGCAGTAAATGCCTTAAGAAATATCGTAGTTAGCACGTTGATTAAGTTAGAAATGGGAGGTGATCCCATTAACTTAATCTTGGGGCAATTGGGCCCCTGAAAGACCCAAATTGGGCCGAATGGATCAGCCCATTCGGACCCAGAATTTTGGCCAACGGTGGCACTGCCTGGGTGGGCGGTGGCACCGCCCGAGCTCAGTTTCCGAGCTCTGGCTGGGCGGTGCAACCGCCCCTGACAAGCGGTTGAACCGCCTGAGCTCAGTCTTCGAGCTCTGGCAGGAGGTGCAACCGCCCATGTCAGGAGGTTGAACCGCCCAAGGCTCAGTCTTCGAGCTCTGCCAGGCGGTGCAACCGCCGCAGTCAGGCGGTGCAACCGCCTGATCCCGGAATTCCGGGATTTGATCGTTTTGAGCTCCAAATTTGAACTGGGTTGGGGCCTATAAATACCCCACCCATTCAGCACTGAAAAGAAACAGACCTACACCGAATTCTAGATCTTTTCTGTGATTCTAAGAGCTCAAATTTGTGTTAAGACCAAAAGTTCTCCTCTTTCTGTTCTTCAAGTCTTGAGTTGTAAAGAGAGGAGAGAAAGGTTCTGTAAGGGTTGTCTCCTGAGCCCGTCAAAAGGAGTGAAACTATAAAAGGGCAGTTGGCCTTCGCCTATTAAAGGAAGGCCTCTAGTTGACGTCGGCAACCTCGTCGGTGGAGGAAGCCAAAAGTGGAGTAGGTCAAGACTGACCGAACCACTCTAAATCTCTGGTTTGCTTTTACTTTGAGCACTTTATCATTACTACAAACCTCCTACATAGCTACTGCTCTCTACGCTTTTACGAACAAGCCTCTAAACTCTGATCTTTCTGAATCTGCATTCAAACGCAAATCGGTGTTTTCGTATGATCTTTAAATTGCAGTTTAAGTTTACGTTTTGATTCTATCTACAACTGCAAACTGTCTCCTGCGCTTTTACGAACGAGTTTCTAAGTTCAGATCTTTTCAAAACTGCGTTTAGACGCAAACTGCGTTTAGACGTAAAACTACGTTTTAGACGTAAACTGCGTTTAAACGTAAAACTACGTTTTAGACGTAAACTGCGTTTAAACGTAAAACTACGTTTTAGACGTAAACTGCGTTTAAACGTAAAACTACGTTTTAGACGTAAACTGCGTTTAAACGTAAAACTACGTTTTAGACGTAAACTGCGTTTAAACGTAAAACTACGTTTTAGACGTAAACTGCGTTTAAACGTAAAACTACGTTTTAGACGTAAACTGCGTTTAAACGTAAAACTACGTTTTAGACGTAAACTGCGTTTAAACGTAAAACTACGTTTTAGACGTAAACTGCGTTTAGACGTAAAACTACGTTTTAGACGCAAACTGCGTTTAGACGTAAAACTGCATTTAGACGTAAAACTGCGCTTTGACGCAAACTGTATTTGAACGTAAACTGCACTTAATCATAAGTGATCTTAAAATCGGCTTTTGCATCAAAATAGTCTTTATCGAACGAACGCAGCTTTCGTTTTTAATCGCTGAAAGATATCCGCTGCACTAATTCACCCCCCCCCTCTTAGTGCTCTCGATCCTAACAAAAAGAACGGAACTACTTGCTTTGAACGCAAGAAAAAGAACAAAAAGTGGGATGAATCGAGCTCCTCCAAAGACGAGGAGAAAATCAAGAAAGGCGAGGTGACACACTATGCCTTAACCGCTTACAATGATGAGGTAATCAAAATCCCCTTAATCTATTTTGAAATTACATAATGCTTTTTCATGATGCATTTTCCTTTTTTAGTTTAGAATAATCTTCATGAAAATTACATGTTTATGATAAACAAATTGATTTTGATTAAAAATGCCTTATGAAATCATGCTTGATGATATAATGATATTTTGGTACCATGATTTAATTCTATGCATGAGATTTTAAAAATCGTGTTTATTGGTTTTACAATTATGGATGATGAATCTTGCGATTTTCGATTTTCACGATAATGAAAGTGCTTCATTAATCTTTGTCATAACAAAACTTGCACTTTCGGTTTCAAACATGATACAGTTTTGACATAAGTGAAATAAAATCATATGAATTGAAAATTTACGTTTCTCTACCTTATCGACTTTTCACTAAGAGATCAATAAAATTATCTATACCATTTTGAATCTCTTGAAAGCAATGTTGAGATTTTGAATTGATGATTTGAATTTAAATAAGACTTATCTTGATTTTTCGAAATTTATAACTTAAGATTTCTTATCAAGATACTATAACATTTGATCTCCTACAATTCTTTTTGACATTTACAAAGTAAAGGAGACTTAGTAAAATAAATCATGTCTTTTGTAATTCAAGAGGTCTTATTTTTTATGACATGATGTCTTTGTTTTCATGAAATATTTATCTCATCACCCAATTATTTTCTTTTCAATATTCCTCAAGTGATGATATGAATGCATGAGATATTCATGAATTGATTTTGATGTATGCAAATGAGAAGTTTCAATCATGCATGGTAGGATGCAATGTGACAAATTAATACCATGATGATTTGAAATATTTATGAATGATGCATACGCTTTTGTATGATGTGTATCATGAATGCTTTAAATGATAAATGTTTGATATCATGATCAAAATGAAGTAATAAATACTTTAAAATGTTGATTAAAGTTCGATATCATGAATACTTCATTATCTTACATGAAAATAGTGATAAATAGTTTGAAAATAAATGTTTATATCATGTTAGATGATTTTACATATTATGCATGATAAGCTATAGTGATAAGTGAAACAATGATTGAAATAATATGAATGATGATTTGGAATCATACATATAATAATGAGTTTATATGTTTTGAAAATGTGCATGTTTTAATTTAAAAATATAATGATGCACAAATGAGATTGATACTAACCTTTGTCATGATTTAAAAAATTGATGTAAAGGGTTTTTCCCTTCTTTTTGACAATGACAAAGGGGGAGATAGCTAACTTGCACAATTCAAGAAGAAAGCAAAAATTACACTTCTCAAAAGAGAAGAAATTGCTATCTTGAATACCATTGATAATTACTAGCTTGAAATCTCAAGAAAATACAAAATGTGCTATCTTGCAAATCTCAAGACTCACAAATGCAAACATACAAAATTTATAATTTTGCACATCATTAAAATTTATGATACTTTGGTGATCATGCATGTTCTAAAATGTTATAAGATTCACTAGCTTGCATGATGTAGAACTTACTCTGGAATATCACCAAGTAGTGCTATCTTGCCTATCTCAAGAAGCAAAAAGTTAACTTGCACATCTAGCAAAACTTATATTTCAAGAAGTAAGAGTTGCTTTCTTGAACATCTCAAAATTGCTAGCTTGCATGTCTTATGATTGTATTTGAAAAACTATGGAAAAAATATGTCCGAATGATTAAACTTATTAAAATCAATTTTTGGACTTTCTTGATTGAATGATTAAATCACTTGATTGCCATTACATGCCTAAATAACATGTTGGAAATTATGTGTTTTGGATATAAAAATTTCCATAATATTAAGCATGTTTTGTCTTCATGATTGAATTTGAAAATCAATAGCATAGTCTTGTCCGAATGCATGAAAGTGTTAATATTATTTTCGGATTCTGACAACTATGGGAATCACTGATTTTTGACATATGGAATCATCTAGCAAATACATCTCTCATACACTTATAATATGAAAAATATATTTTGAGAAATGGATTTGATGAAACCATGTTAATATGAATGATAGCGTTTTTACTTGCGAAAAATTTGCCTCTTATACATATCCTGATACCTGTAAAAATGAAGCATGATACAATCTCTCATCAGTTTGACTTCAAACTCACAAATAGCCTTCCTCCTTCATGCATAAAGATAATAGCAAATAAAAAGGAAGAAGTATTAAAAGCTATCTCCATGTCATGTTTTCTTGAGATGTTTATATGTTTGGTATCTTATCACTCATTGTTGAAAAATGACATGAACCTACTTATGGCACCGCACTTATAAGCTGGTTATATCGTTCTCCTTTTCGTTGATGACAAAGGGGGAGAAATATATGAATTGATACTATAAATGCCATATATGAATTGATTGCCATATTTGCATTATGCCATGTTAAGATATCAAGAACTTGCATCGTCATTTTATCTTTACTACAAACCTCCTCAATAGCTTACTGCCTTCTGCGCATTTACAAAACGAGTTTCCAAGTTCAGTGCTTTCTGAATTTGCGTTTAGACGTAAATCGACTTTATCGTACGAACATCATATTTCAGTTTGCGCTTACATTCTGATTTCCATCATAACTGCAAACTGCCTTCTACGCATTTACAAAACGTGTTTCAAAGTTCAGTATTTTCAGAATCGACATTTAGACGTAAACTGGTTTTATCGTACGAACGTCGTATTTCAGTTTGCGCTTACATTTTGATTTCCATCATAACTGCAAACTGCCTTCATAGATTTACTTTAACATCATCTCGCTTAATCTTGAGTTAAAGTAATCTTAGAATCGGCTTTTACATCGAAATCGCTTTTATCGTACGAACGAAGTTTTAATCGGCGAAAGATTTCCGCTGCACTAATTCACCCCCCCCCTCTTAGTGCTCTTGATCCTAACACACTCCTGATTCCTTTTCACTCAAGGCCACCGGTTTCCACTACCGGTCTTCCTTCAATAGGCGAAGACCAACTACCCTCTTACAACTCTTTCTCCTTTTCATAAGTTTAGGCGACAACCCTTATAAGCCTCACACCTCTCTTGAATTATCTCAAAACTAGAAAGCAAGGAGGACACTTAACAATTTTACAACCAAGAATAATAACTCCTTTCTGCTCTAATTCATGCATTTCTATGCAGGAATAGCTGGGGTATTTATAGACCCCAAATGACTTCAAAAATGGAGCCAAAAAAGGTCTCATCCCGGGTTTCCTAGGTCTTGGCGATACCACCACCTATGCTATGCGGTACCATCACCTGTAGCACTGACCGATACTACCACCCAGTCTAGGCAATACCATCGCTTGACACTGGCCGATACCACCACCCAGTCTAGCGATACTACCGCCTGACATAGTCTCGGAGATTGTCTTAGAGACTAAGCCGCTAGCGGTGCCACCGCCTGGACCGGTAGTGCCACTTCTTGACCTAACTTTTGGGTCACTAAATGGGCCTTTCTCTTAGCCCAAAGCAGCCCCACTTTGGGCCCAGTTGGCCCCTAATTGAGTTGGCTTAATTATATTCTAAACCAACCCAATTATAACTAAAACTACTTCGATCTAGACAATTATTACAAAGTATTAATAACATATTGTCCAACATGTCATTAGTTCATCGGTGCTTCATCCAATCCTTCGACGTATTATCCTCTTTTATGACCTTTTGCCCAATCAGCATGTTGACCTCTGCAACTCCGATCTCCTTAGCGCAATGTCCGCTCTTCCGAAATTGGGCGATAGTATCACCAGGCTGGGCAATGGTACTACCCAATGTCAGGCGATGGTATCACTAGTATGGGCAGTGGTACCACTTAGACAGTCTCTCAAAGTACCGCCCAATGTTAGTGTTGTAGGCTGTAGTACCACCTAACATAGGTGGTGGTACCACTAGGACTTGGGAAACCTAGGATGAGACCTTTTTTTTGCTCCAATTTTGAAGCCATTTGGGGTCTATAAATACCTCATCTATTCCTATATGGAGAAGCATGAATTAGAGCATAAAATGGTTGTTATTTTGGGTTATAAAATTGCTAGAGTCCTCCTCCTTGCTTTTTAGTTTTAAGATCATTCAAGAGAGGTGTGAGGCTTGTAAGGGTTGTCTCCTAAACTCGTGAAAAGAACAAAGAGTATAAAAGGGTAGTTGGTCTTTGCCCATTGAAGGAAAACCATTAGTGGATGCCGGTGGCCTCAACGGAAGAGGAATCGAGAGTGGACGTAAGTCACGACGACCGAACCACTAAAAATTGGTTTGCATTTTTGTTTTACTGTTTATCTTTATTACAAACTACTTTACTTCCTCATCACTTTACCTATACACTCTTATGAACATTTTCAAAGTTAAACATTGTCGAAACAATTTTATCTATGAAGATTTTTGAATCGATGTAATTTTTACGTACACACTAATTCACCCCCCTAGTGCCAACTTGATCCTAACACAGCATCTATTAACGGTCTTCCTTCAATGGGCGAAGACCAACCACCCTCTTATAATACTTTGTCCTTCATAGGATTTAGAACTTTCTCAACACTTTCACACCCCAAAATCACAAGACTTTTATTCACACTTTCTTGTTCTTTCATGCAGGAAAGAGTGAGGTATTTATAGGCCCCAATGGTTTAAAAAATAGAGCCAAAAAATGTCTCATCCCAGGTTTCCAGGGTACTGGTGGTACCACCGCCATTATTGAGCAATACCACCGCCTATAGACTGACACTAGGTGATACCACCGCCCAGTCTGGGTAGTACGACCACTTGATAGAGCCTAGGAGACTGGGCTCTGGCAGTACCCTCGCTTGACAGAGTAGTACTACCGCCTAGACTCCTAGGGAGGCCGAGCCTCAAGCGGTTCCATCGCTAGCTCCGGTGATGCCACCGCCTGACATGGCTTCAAGTGGCCATGTGGGCCATCCATCTGGCCCAACTGACCTTGTTTTGGGCCTAGTTGGCCCCTAATTGAGTTAGTAGGATTTCTCCCAAAACTAACTCAATTTAAAGTCTTAACTATAATAGTTAAGGCTAAAACAACTACAAGTAATCTAAGTGGTCTGGAACGTCAATTATTTAACCAAACTCTCGGTGAACTTCCAGCGAACTCTCGGCGATCTTTTGACGAGCCTTCGGTGAACTCCCGACGATCTTTCGAGGAGCCTTTGATGAACTCCCAGTGATCTTTCGGCGAGCTTTCGATGAACTCCCGGTGAACTTCTAGCGAGCTTTCACTGCATCATCTGATCCTTCGATGTATCCCCCGATTCATCCGACCCAATACTCGATCATTGACTTCGGCCAACTTTGATTCTTCTTTAATCATTTTGCCTTCCCCGCGATTATAGATAGTCCTTCATCACTTATCTCAACATATGGATTAGATCATTAATTCATCAATTGATTAGATCATCAAAATCTGAGATCAACACATAAGAGGATGAATGATAGAGTGACCCACTTGAAAGCTGAAAAAAAGTCATCTGTCTTGGGTGTTAAACTAAATAGAAAGAAATATGGCTCTGATACCAATTGGTAGGATCAAGTCGGCACTAAGAGAAGGAGGGGGGGGGGTGAATTAGTGCTTATGATAAAAACTCGTCGGTTTGGAAGTTCTTGTTCGATGAAAACCAATATTGAAAAGATATTAACTTGAAAACACGTTCGTAAGCATAGTGAAAGTAAGAAATCAGTTTGCAATGAAAATGAAAAGCTTAAAGTAAATGCAAACCAAATTTATAGTGGTTTGATCGTCGTGACGTACATCCACTCTCAATTCCTCTTCAATCGAGGCCACTAGCTTCCACTACCAATCTTTTTTCAACGAGTGAAGATCAACTACCCTTACAACTCTTTCTCCTTTTCATAGGCTTAAGAGAGAACCTTTACACCTCTCTTTTAGACCTCACTCCTCCCTTAGAAAATTTCTAACTCTAGGAGGAAGAGACTCTAAATCCTAAGAGAGTTTCCAATTTTTCTCAAGTATTCTTTCCCCCCTTTCAACTTAATTTCTTGCTTAGCCAAACAGAAATATCTTGGGTATTTATAGACCCCAAATAGCTTCAAAAATTAAGCCAAAAAAGGTCTTATCCTAGGTTTTCCAAGTCCTGACAATACCACAACATGTTCTGGGAAGTACTACTATCTACAACACTGACACTAGGCAGTACCATCCCCCAATCTGGCGATATCACTGCTTGACACAGTTTGAGAGACTGTGTTTGGGCAGTACCACTGCCCAGTTTGGTGGTATCACCACCTAACACAATCTGGGAGACTGAGTCTGGGCGATACCATTGTAAGACCCTCTTATAGGACACTGAATGAGCCAAATAGTAGGCCTAATTCAGCCTTAATTCAGGCCAAATTGGCCCCTAATCAAGTTGGTATGATTACACCTAAAACCAACTCAATTAGACCTAACTAACTTGATCTAGACACACACGATTATAAGCATAAATCCTAAGTTGTCCGACATGTCATTGGTTCATTTGGCTCTTCGTTCAATCCTTTTGGTGCATCGTCCTCTCTTACGGTGTATTACCCAATCGACACGTTGACCTTTGTAACATCCGATCTCTTTGGCATAATATCCGATCCTTTTGGCCCGATGCCCAAACTCATAGCATGAAGCCTTCTACTAATATGTCGACCGATCCTCCAACTCGATGTCCAATCTTTTGACACGTGCCACTCCCGCCCAACGTCCGATTCCTTCTACTTTAATCGATTTACTTTTCTAATCGAAGTTACTCCTATGTCACTCAAAACACGGGTTAGATCATAAACTCATCAATTGATTTCATCATCAAAATTCGAGATTCAACAACCAGTGCCTCCATCACTCATTCTCCAATGAGTACCTGCACTGTATCCCTAGTGTCCCCATATGAGTAGTTATGAGACCAACCGCCTCCATCATATGTATGGGTATATAGTACACCAGTCTGTCCGGTTATCTCGATTTCCCTCTCGAGTAACCTATAACCAGGATTATTTATGGTCTTTGTTTAAAGGTGGATCGGTCTCATTATCGTGTTCTCATCACGATCTGATTCCCATTACACAATTCCATGAACATCATAATATATATATATATATATATATATGTAATAAGTAATATAAAGTGATAAAATGTTAAATAATATAATAAGCAAAAAGAATGCATATCATGTTACACGTACCATCACTCACGTGATTGGCTTATAGGGCACCTATGACTAGCAGGTACCGCCCAGACTAGGTAGTGGTACCGCCTAGTATCAATGCTGTAGGCAGTAGTACCACCTAGCACAGACGGTGGTACTGCTAATACCCCGAAAACCCGGGGATTTAAATTTTGGCTTCAATTTTTTAAGTTATTTATGTTGAATCTCGGATTTTGATGATGAAGTCAATTGTCATTTGTTATCTAATCCATATGTTGAGATAAGTGTGCAGGATTAACTACGATGAAAGTAAGACATGCAGCAGGAGTTGCGCCGGAGTCAAGACTATGATCACGTTGGGAGTTCGAGAGTTCGACGGAAGTCCGGACGGTCGTCGGAGGTTCTGCGGGAACAAATCCGAGAAGTCCTGGAGCTTGCCAAAGAAGCTCGTCGGAACTCACCAAGTGGATCGTCGCAAGTCCAGGAGTTTGCCAGAAGTCCGCAGGAGCATCGTCGAAGGATCGTCGGATGTTCGCCGGAAGATCGCCGGAAGAAGCGATTGACGCATCGGAGCAAGCTGCAGTATATGCCTTAAGAAAGGTCGTAGTTAGCACAATGATTAAGTTAGAAATGGGAGGTGATCCCATTAACTTAATCTTGGGGCAATTGGGCCCCTGAAAGACACAAATTGGGCCGAATGGATCAGCCCATTCGAACCCAGAACTTTGGCCAGCGGTGGCACCGCCCGAGCTCAGTTTCCGAGCTCTGGCTGGGCGGTGCAACCGCCCCTGACAAGCGGTTGAACCGCCTGAGCTCAGTCTTCGAGCTCTGGCTGGGCAGTGCAACCACCCCTGACAGGCGGTGGAACCACCTGAGCTCGGTCTTCGAGCTCTGCTAGGCGGTGCAACCGCCGCAGTCCCGGAATTCCGGGATTTGATCGTTTCGAGCTCCAAATTTGAATTGGGTTGGGGCCTATAAATACCCCACCCATTCAGCACTGAAAAGATACAGACACACACCGAATTCTAGATCTTTTCTGTGATTCTAAGAGCTCAAATTTGTGTTAAGTCCAAAAGTTCTCCTCTTTCTGTTCTTCAAGTCTTGAGTTGTAAAGAGAGGAGAGAAAGATTCTGTAAGGGTTGTCTCCTGAGCCCATCAAAAGGAGTGAAACTGTAAAAGGACAGTTGGCCTTCGCCTATTGAAGGAAGGCCTCTAGTTGACGTCGGCAACCTCGTCGGTGGAGGAAGCCAAAAGTGGAGTAGGTCAAGACTGACCGAACCACTCTAAATCTCTGGTTTGCTTTTACTTTGAGCACTTTATCATTACTACAAACCTCCTACATAGCTACTGCTCTCTGCGCTTTTACGAAAAAGCCTCTAAGCTCTGATCTTTCCAAATCTGCATTCAAACGCAAATCGGTGTTTTCGTATGATCTTTAAATTGCAGTTTAAGTTTACGTTTTGATTCTATCTACAACTACAAACTGTCTCCTGCGCTTTTACGAACGAGTTTCTAAGTTCAGATCTTTTCAAAACTGCGTTTAGACGTAATCTGCTTTTAAACGTAAAACTACGTTTAGACGTAAAACTGCGTTTAGACGCAAACTGCGTTTAGACGTAAAACTGCGTTTAGACGCAAACTGCGTTTAGACATAAAACTACGTTTTAGACGTAAACTGAGTTTAGACATAAAACTGCGTTTAGACGCAAACTGCGTTTAGACATAAAACTACGTTTTAGACGTAAACTGAATTTAGACGCAAACTACGTTTAGACGTAAAACTGCGTTTAGACACAAACTGCGTTTAGACGTAAAACTGCGTTTTAGACGTAAACTACGTTTAGACGTAAAACTACGTTTTAGACGCAAACTGCGTTTAGACGTAAAACTGCATTTAGACGTAAAACTGCGCTTTGACGCAAACTGTATTTGAACGTAAACTGCACTTAATCATAAGTGATCTTAAAATCGGCTTTTGCATCAAAATAGTCTTTATCGAACGAACGCAGCTTTCGTTTTTAATCGCTGAAAGATTTCCGCTGCACTAATTCACCCCCCCCCTCTTAGTGCTCTCGATCCTAACAAAAAGAATACTTAGATATCTTAAAGGTACCATAAATATAGGATTATGGTATCCAAAATCTAAGAATTTTGAGTTAATTACTTACGTTGATGATGATTTTGCTGGGTGTAGACTAGATAGAGAAAGCACATCAGGAATATGTCAATTTTTGGGACATGCCCTTGTTTCCT
>LVTN01000593.1:111394-145761 GCA_001649415.1 Musa itinerans | reverse complement strand
GGTTGAACCGCCTAGGGCTCAGTCTTCGAGCTCTGCCAGGCGGTGCAACCGCCGTAGTCAGGCGGTGCAACCGCTTGATCCCGGAATTCCGGGATTTGATCGTTTTGAGCTCTAAATTTGAATTGGGTTGGGGCCTATAAATACCCCACCCATTCAGCACTGAAAAGATACAGACCTACACCGAATTCTTGATCTTTTCTGTGATTCTAAGAGCTCAAATTTGTGTTAAGTTCAAAAGTTCTCCTCTTTCTGTTCTTCAAGTCTTGAGTTGTAAAGAGATGAGAGAAAGGTTCTGTAAGGGTTGTCTCCTGAGCCCGTCAAAAGGAGTGAAACTGTAAAAGGGCAGTTGGCCTTCGCCTATTGAAGGAAGGCCTCTAGTTGACGTCGTTAACCTCGTCGGTGGAGGAAGCCAAAAGTGGAGTAGGTCAAGACTGACCGAACCACTCTAAATCTCTGGTTTGCTTTTATTTTGAGCACTTTATCATTACTGCAAACCTCCTACATAGCTACTGCTCTCTGCGCTTTTACGAACAAGTTTCTAAGTTCTGATCTTTCCGAATCTGCATTCAAACGTAAATCGGTGTTTTCGTATGATCTTTACATTGCAGTTTACGTTTACGTTTTGATTCTATTTATAACTGCAAACTGTCTCCTGTGCTTTTACGAACGAGTTTCTAAGTTCATTTAGACGTAAAACTACGTTTTAGACGTAAACTGAGTTTAGACGTAAAACTATGTTTAGACGCAAACTGCGTTTAGACGTAAAATTGCGTTTTAGACGTAAACTGAGTTTAGACGCAAACTGCGCTTAGACGCAAACTGTGCTTAGACGCAATCTGCATTTAGACGCAAACTGCATTTAGATGCAAACTGCGCTTAGACGCAAACGGTGTTTGGACGTAAACTGCACTTAATCATAAGTGATCTTAGAATCGGCTTTTGCATCAAAATAGTCTTTATCGAACGAACGCAGCTTTCGTTTTTAATCGCTGAAAGATTTCCGCTGCGCTAATTCTACCCCACTAATTCCTACTTAGGTAAGCAAGAAAAAAGAGTAAAAAGGGAAAAAGAATCTTTAAGAAAAAAAGTTGTAATCTCTCTTTAGTTAATAAGTCTCTTCCTCCTAGAGTTAGAAGTTTTCTAAGGGAGAAGTAAGTTCTAAAAGAGAGGGTCTATAAATACCCCACTAATTCCTACTTAGGTAAGCAAGAAAAAAGAGTAAAAAGGGAAAAAGAATCTTTAAGAAAAAAAGTTGTAATCTCTCTTTAGTTAATAAGTCTCTTCCTCCTAGAGTTAGAAGTTTTCTAAGGGAGAAGTAAGTTCTAAAAGAGAGATGTAAAGGTTGTCTCCTGAGACTATGAAAAAGAGAAAGAGTTGTAAGAGGGTAGTTGATCTTCATCCATTGAAAGAAGATTGATAGTGAACATCAATACCCCCCTCCCATCCTCCTCCTCCTCTTAATGTCATTACGGTCCTAATACTCCTATGGCTAAACTTGAAGCCATAAAGATACTTCTTACCTATGCATATTTTAAAAATTTTAAACTATTTCAAATGGATATCAAAAGTATTTTTCTTAATAGTTTTATTTTTTAATAAGTTTATGTTGAATAACTACTTAAATTTAAAAATGATCTTTTTCCAAATCATATTTATAAATTATCTAAGGCTCTTTATAGGTTGAAACAAGTAACTAGGGATTGGTATAAGTGATTTAGTTCTTTTCTTATTTAAAATAATTTTTTAAAAGGTAATATCGACACCAATTTATATTATTGATATTATTTTTTGTTCTACTAATAAATCTTTATGTGAATCATTTACTAAGAGTATGAGCTAAGAATTTGAAAAGAGTTTAATGAGTGAATTAATATTTTCTCTAAGATTAAAAATTAAGTAACTAAATGATAGAATTTTTATTAGTCAAATCGAGTATACTCTTGATCTATTAAAATGATTTTATATGGACAATGCTAATGTTATCAATACACCAATGAACATTTTTACTAAATTAGATATGACAATGAAGGAGAAGGCTTTGATCAAAAGACTTTTAGAGGCATGACAGGTAGTTTATTATACCTTACTATAACTAGACTTAATATAATATTTAGTGTTAGACCTTATGTAAGATTTTAGTCTAATCCTAAACAATTTTATTATAAAATAGTAAAACAAATTAGATACTTAAAAAGAACTTAGAATCTAGGATTATGGTATCCTAAATCTAAAAATTTTGATTTGATTACTTATACTAATGTCGATTTTACAAGAAGTAAAATAGATAGAAAAAATATCTTTAAAATTTGTTAGTTCTTAGGTCATGCACTTATATCTTGATTATCTAAGAAGTAAAACTCTATTGTACTATCTATAGTTGAAGTTAAATATGTTATGACGGGTGTATATTATGCACTCGTCGTAAATAATTTGGATGAAAAATACTTTAGATGATTATAGACTTTGCTTAAAAAATCCCTATAAAATGTAATAATATTATTGCAATTTGCTTGTCAAAGAATCATATTCAATATTTTCAAACTAAGCATATTGATATTAGATATCATTTCATTAGGGGTTATATAAACAATCATGATATATCATTAGATTTCATTGATATAAAACATCAGCTAGCATGCATTTTATTAAATCACTAAGTGAGAAGTAATTTGATTTTATTAGTAAAGAATTAGGCATATAAAATCTTTCATATACATGATTCTTTCTTTTGCTATTTGTTATCCTATGATTCTTTATTTTTACTAATAACTATTAAAGAGATTTATCCAAGTGAATCATGATCTTTCGGTGTTCATGACTTGAGATTTATTTTATATGAATTAAGGCTTTTTGCTATTTGTTTTCCTATGATTATTTTTTTTTTACTAATGACTAAGGAGGAGATTTATCCAAATGAATCATGATCTTTTGGTGTTCACGACTTGAGCTTTATTTTCTATTACTCTTTTGTATTCATGACTTGTAACCCATAATTTTGGATGACCAAGGGGGGCGTAGAGTGATTCATGCCTAGTTTATGTGTTAAATAAGGAAAGTTATAAGGCTTTTATAACATTTTTGTTAGTAGTAACTTATACCTAATTTTTGTTAGTTACTTTTTGAAATTCAAAAATTGATTGAATATTTGGGCTTGCAAATATTTTAACTTCAATTTATTTTGATATTAATACTTTTATAAAATTCAAAATTTTGATCTTGTTGATATTAATCAACAAGATCAAATTTATTTTAACTTAAATTCAAGCCATTGAGCTTGAATCCTAACTAAATTGGGCCTACTAGAAGGCCAAACTAGTGGCTTAAACTAGGCCTTGACGATGGTACCACCTATGCTAGTGGTATTGCCTATGCCAATGGTAGTACTGCTAGAGTCCATATTTACAATATGGTTACAGTGGTTGTACTGCTAGTGCCGATGGTAGTATCACCTATACCCCAAAATTTTTTAGATTTAAATTTTTGACTCCATTCTTGAAGCCTTTTGGGGTCTATAAATAACTCAATCAGGCTTGGTTGATAGAGCATCTATTCATGAGTAAAAAAATATGTAAACTCTTATTTTGAGCATAGTTTGAGTCACCTTCTCCTCTTAAGTTTGGTTATAATTATAAATTAGAGGAGATAGGAGATCTTGTGTAAAAAGAAAGTGTAAATGTTATCTCATTAGTCTCAAAAAAAGAAAAATTTATAATAGCAATAGTTGATCTTCATTTATTAGTGAAAAGTTCGATAGTAAAATCCATGGCCTCGAGGGAAGAGGAATGACATAGGTCAAAAAGATCGAATTACTATAAATTGATTTATCTCTCTTTATTATCCTTTACTTATTACATAGTTTTATTCTCATTAATTGTAACTTTAACTTGATCAATCTAATTTTTGAAACATATTAATTTATCTATCGATTTTTAAAATAGATTAAAAATATTATTGCATTAATTCACCCCCTCTCTCCCTTAGTACCATTAAGATCTTAACATATTCAAGTTCTATTTTGTAAAGTATCTAATTGCTAAATTTGTTTAATCTTTTAAGTGATGTCACTAGGCCCACCATGAAGTGCACTTATTCAATTCTAATTTAGTTTAATCATCAATTGCTAATGGATTTCAAAATTAAGGAAATGCAGATTGAATTTTCTCCAATTTAGTAGACTTAGATTTAAATAGGATTGTTATTCTCAATGGTATTGCTATTTCAAGCTACACCATCCTATAATATGAGGACGAGCTTCAGCAGCAATCAAAGATTTCTCCTTTACCACCTAATCAGATCAGCGAGGTTTGAGTAAATAAAATAATTATTTTATTTACAAAGATAAGATTATATACATTCATCCATCTCAGTTCTTATATAAACGGCAATCTTGTGCCACTATATTATCCCTTGATTTTATATTATCCAATAATATCCTTCCTCAATTAAACCTTCACTCACTTCCTCTTGCTATTGGAATAAATAATATTCTTAGATGCTCATTACTTTGACCCTGACACAGGTTTACCTATCAATTCTAGGTAATTAGAAGATTGGATACCTTAAACCACTGATATAAATTCATCATATGTCGTGAATGGGGAACAACGAACTCTGTTTCATTCTTTTAAGTAGAATTTTCTTTTGTTGTTGCATTGTTGTTGTTTTCCATCCTTTTGAAAGTTCCACAGAGGTGGTAGAATTTAACATCCACAAAGAAAAAGAGGAAGTGCTTTGTTAACTATCTCCGACTTGTTTGGTTAAATGTCGAGATTCATTGCTTTCTTTGCCGCAAATGAAAGTGACGAGGAAGATGATGACAACGACATTCTAACAACAAACAGAAGCCTTGCACATACTACTGACAAACAATCGTGGCTTTTCCTTTAGATATTATGCGTCTTATTTTGTCTTTGTTTTCTGTGGTTTCACGTTCCCGTCGAAGCTCATTAATTGAATTTATTTCACCATTGAAGCACTTACCATACGTACACTGAACCATCCTGACACCGAATACTATTATTATATGTGACCGATCATCTGTAACTTTTTCTTTTAATTTTTAATTTTTAATTTTTCTTCAATCATTCAAGTATTACGTAATATATGTACTAACTCAAACTGTGCACGGTGTGGCTTAATAATCAATCACTAAGGTATCTTTCGTTGAATGCTAAAGCTCCAGACTGAATTATCTATTTTCTTTCCATTTTGTCTTCTTTCGGTTGGTGTCATATCCCCTTTTTTCTTTTTTTGTTGAACTTTGAGATATACTGCCTGAAACGATTGTTTGTCCTCGTCGCTCTTAAATGTTTTTATTTATGTTGCAATAAATATTATGAGAACAGCAAGGAAGGACAGGCCGAAGGCCATAGAAAGTCCATTGAAGATGGCACCATTGCTCAAGTTTCCAAACCATCGTAGGTGTTCCCAAGTTGGAGCGGAAGCATAACACTTGTGTTCTGAACATCCAACTAATTCACGTTGGTTTCTACTACGGTTTGCATGCTTTTTCTTGTCGTCATAGATTTATGGAGGGAGAGATTAGAGAGATAAAGAAGTGTTGCATTAAGACCTGTCTATGTACGGAATACTTGTCCTCGTCCCTCTCTGTGTACGGATCCGGTGACAGCCGATTAAATGTTGTTTTCCTTCTTTTTTTTTTTTTGGACAGTTGGTTAAATGTTATCGTCTGTCTTGTACGTAGCGGATGCTTGAAGTGACCGGCGGGATTGCAGCATCGGTTAGATTAGGATATCACGATCGGGTTTAAGAATGGACACGGATGGGAAAAAACAAAAAAAACTAGACACAATTATTCAGCCTACTTAGATAGAACCAAAAATTGATTTGGTAGATAGGTTTGGAGCAAATTTAGAGTCATTTTTAAGTCGGATTAATATATTTGTCTGAGTCAGTCGTCGTGAAGCAACTCTCCATAAAGTTAGCAAAGAATCTCTTAAGGATAAAATGTACCACATGTTTTATATGGACCTCATCACGCAATTGGATGAGAATATTTTATTTAGATTAATTAGTTACAAATATAATATTTTATTATTTGATCTATCACTATAATGACATAAGTTCTAGCTAATATTTGACATTTATTGGGTTAATTTTTCGATTTTATAATTTTTTATTTAAAATATTTAATAATATTATTATATTATGTTTTACTTTATATTCAATACTTTGATTTCATTTTTTATTTCTATAATTTAAAATTTTGATAATATTTAAATTTATAATTTTAAGATTAGTTTTATATTTATGTTTATATTTATTTTTTTATTAATATAAGTATATATATCTTAATATTATTGGTTGTTAAGTATTTTTGATAGATATAAGTTTTGTGTTGGTTAAATCAAATTCAATTATATAGGTTGACTCAATTGAATAAATTTGAAGAGAGAAAAAAAAAAAGAATAACAAACTAATTGAGGACACTTTTGTCTGAGCAAGGTAAGGACACCATCTGGGAAAAGATTAAAAAAATATAAATAAATACATAATTCATCCTTATTATTTAATTGATTCTTTCGATCTGTTAAAACATATATTGAGTCATTCCTAACCTTTTAAGCTTTTGGAAAATTTAAATTTTATATTCTTTAATTAAAAATATTTGTGTTCATATTTCCATTTGGGCTTTCATCCATCCTTAAATTATGATTATCCAATTATATTTTTTTTAAAAAATATTAATTTAATTTTTTAAATAATTAAATATATTAAATCAAAATTCCATTAAATCAAGGGCGATTTTCTTTGGAAGGCTCTCCTTTTCTATTTTCCCCAAAAGGCACCCTTGTTTTATTTTTTACTAAATGGTGTCCACTAATTTAAATAAAACATATTCCTCACCAACCACAATGGTCTTTTTTCATTAGTTTCTTCTTTATTTTTTTCACCAGTTTTTATTCGGCTCATTTATAAAATTTTTTAATAGCATTATAATATTTTTATTTTTTACTAAAGACACATAAAACTATAATATAGTGACATCATATATTTTTTTTATTGTCATTACTTATAGATTATTACAATATTATATTCTTAGGCATTAGTTGGTCCGGTTAATGTTAGAAGTTCGTCTAGATTATTTATAGTGTTTTCAAGTAGGGTTTATAGTATTATTATTATGATGGCCAAAAACACCATGATAAATCAATTTTTAATCCATATTTGAGAGATGTTGTTTTTAAATTATTATGAATCTTTTTTATTGTCATTACTCATATATCATTACAATATCAAATTTTTAGGCTTGATAGTGTTTTTGTTATGATGGTTAAAATATTATAACAGGCTAAAACATTATAATTGATAGGAAATATACCATTGAGATTAGTGAGGAGTATTTTAGATATTATTTAAAAAAGATACTATTTGAAAATTTTGAAAACAATAATTTCTTTTCAAAAGAAAAAAGAAGTTTTTTTATTAATTTTCATAGAAAATATTCATATTTTGGGTATGTTCCAAGGGGAACCGCCTCTTTTATTTTTTTCCCAAATAGTACCCATAATTTTAAAAAAACCTAAAATACCTCTCAAAATTTTTTTGTCAAATTTTTTAATCTATTTTTTTATCAATTTTAAATTATTATAGTGTTTTTATTTGGGTTCGCAATGTTTTTTTAATAGCGTTTATAGTGTTTTATTGAAGTACTAAAAATACTATAAATTTTATTAAAAAATATTATAAGTGACATCATAGTATACTCATTATTATTATTATTATTACTAGTAGACTATCACAATGTCATTAGGCTTGTAGTTGATTGGTTGAGGTAAGGTGTCATTTAGATCATCTATAGTATTTTTCGAGTAGGCTTTATGCCCTTTTTATTATTATGATAAAAATATTACAATAAGTTATTTTTTATTTCAATTTAGATGATATTGTTCCTAAACTATACATATTTAAATTCTAATAAGATATATCAAATGATTTATAGTGTGTTTTAATTTTATTTAATATATTTATAATATTATCAAATAGATTTTATAGTGTTTTTACTATAATGGTAAAACATCATAACAGACCAAAAATACTATGACAAGCGAGAAAGTTTTTTAGTGATACTTTAGATATTTTTAAATTAGGGGTATTATTTAAAAAATAAAATAAAAGATATCAATTGGCAAATACAATGGATATTAAAAAAAAAAGAAGGGAAATCGTCCTTAAATCGGAACATTTTAAAATATAGTTGACATGGAAAAACCACCTTTGTACGGGTACTCAAATCCGCGTTCACGAGGATCTTAAAGCATCGCCATGCAAAGCGTCTACGATGCATCACCGTCTAACGTATTTGATACCGTAAAACGTTGCTCTCAAGGAGTGCCATCACTGCCGGTGAGGTAGTTCGCGGTCGTACCGGATCTGGTGGCCTCGTTGGGACCGTCCTCAAGGAGGTTCCTTGCTTTTATGTGAAATCCCAATCTTCACATCTCAGCCGGTGCGCAGCAATAAACCGTCAATTATTGCAGGGGACCGAACCTTGCGTTCCCAACAACGGCGCTGACGGTATCTCTAACGATGTGGCTACGGAGCAAGATAGAAACAACCGCACATTACTGACCTCGTTCGAGCAAACGACGGCCTCATCCTCGTCTCCTGTTGCTCGCCAGGATTGATTCCCCGCGATCTAAATCCCAAACCCCACCGGTCGGTAAATGGCTCTCTCGGGCTTCGTCGTTGTTCTCACCGTTCTCATCCTCACCTCCGCCCTCCTGGCTTCGTCTTCTACTCCCTTCATCGTCTTGCACGGTAAAAGTCCTCGATCCCCCTTCGGTTTCTGCTTTTGAGTCTCGACTTCTTTGCCTCGTACACGAAGATCTCCCAACATTTGATGCTGATCCAACTCCAAGTTTGGTGTTTGATGTTGGATTCAAGGAATCGGCGACCAGTGCGAGAACCAAGGGGTAACGGAGTTCACTGAGTTCTTGAGCAGTTGGTCTGGGTCCGAAGGACATTGCATGTGCGTTTCTTATGCTTGCTATTCTTATTCTTTAGTAATAGTTTCCATCTTTTTGGACTTAGTTCGCACTGGACACCTTTTTAATCGGGAAAAAGTTTTGAGTTTGTTTTTTGTGATTGATGCTTGTACGAGGCCCTTCACATGATTAGATCCAGCAACGATCTGCCATCCTGTTCAGTGCTTAATTTGAGACCTTTCATGCTTCTCATTTGGTACCACTACCATGCTTTGGTTCTGTTTCAAAAACTTGAAGTTGTACATATTGGTTTACAAGCATAAAGCAAGTCTTTTGTTTCTTCCTTCTCTTTCTGGTGGGTTTGTCGAGGAGGTTTCGAGAATGACAATACACAGTGTTAGTCTTAGCGTTCGTCACCTTGCCTATTGTTTGCCTCTTAAGATTTCTGTTTCCTGGACATGCTTTTGTCTTTTTGTTTGCCATGGTATGAAGGATGATATAAAGACTTAATTTCGTTCTCCAGAAACCATGTCTGCTTTAATGAGCCGTCATAAAGCATTCATGTCATTGTGATTTCCTAAGCATTTGGCGACTAATTGTTTGCCTAATCTGAAGCCAGGCTCTGAGCTCCAACTCTTAGATCTTTTTATTTTTTTTCAAACGTTCCAATAAAAAAAAGAATGGCTTTGTTGACACCCTATTACGGGCTCTTATGAGGGTCATATGTATGGAGACTTACCCCCTGTGAAGAGGTTGTTCACATTACTCAAATCCTGCCTAGACATCACCAACAAGGAAGTTAATGTAGTTGAACAAGGCTTGATTATTTTGTCTTGAGTGTCATTTTATTCTGATTGAAGCAAGGTGAATAAATTAACTTCCCTGTTGGTCAGATGATATTCATCTAAATCCACTTCATAACTAGTTGCAGCCAGATATGTTTCCTAAATATGCACTTGTTACATATAGATTTTTTATATTGTTATGTTGCTTCGAGAAATCTTCCAAATGGATATAAATATGGGTTGATTTCTTTTATTATCTGTATATATAAATATTTTAAAATATAAAAATATCAGCCTAAGATATCATTGTTATATTTTTCATATGTTTTCTTTTCTTGTTATTATTTTTTTTTTTCACATTTTTTCTCAATCTTCCTATGATAGTAATATTCTTGATAATTCTGATAATGCTTTAGTTATTTAGTGACAACATATCTATTATCTAATTCACACAATATTTACATGGACGTCTGCCTTAAGTTTGATTAGTATTCATATCGGCAATAGATCTGTTTTATAATCATGGTGTATTTGTTCCAAACAAAATGATTAGAATCTGTCAATTACAAGTGTAAGTGGATTTTTCTTTTATTGTTTAATCTGTGTCCAATCTGCTTTTACCTGTTTGTTATTGAAGACCATGTTCCTTGATGCTTAATTATGACAATGCTTTTGTGAAAATGTCTTGTGTGACATAATTGACTACTGTTGTCAGAGAAATTGGAGATGGAATGTGGGACTCGTGGGTTATGCCCCTCGTAGAACAGGTCTTTTCATTTTTCAGATTACGACTTGAGTCGAATTCTTTTGGTACATTGTTCTAATTATTATGTCTGTTGTGGTTACAGGCTAATGTTGTCTGTGAGAAGGTGGTACAATGGTTTCATTACTAATAATTCTTTTCTGATAGAAGTAAAATCTTGGGACATTGACTTGAGACATTACTCTCACTTAACAACAGGTAACGGAAATGAAGGAATTCAGCATGGGCTACAATATTGTTGGTCTTTCCCAGGTAATAATATTCACTTGTTGCGTAATTTTAGTTCTATGCATAAACTCTTGAGTACGTATAATATACAAATGCTAGGTAAAAGCTGCAATCTTTTCTTTGATAGATCTTTATTTCTGTGCTGAGGCATTAGTCATAACAGTTGTTGTATCTGAATAGACTGTTCGTAGATCAGGATAAATGCTTAAAAGCAAGTCAAACTATTAGATAATGTAGTTGCAATTTGTGATACAAGGCACATTCATGCCTGAATGATTGTGCATCCTAGACCCTTCTCATTTAGATATATAAAGAAATAATACAAGAACCTCGTCCACATTTGTCTGAATACCACAATAAAAAGTTTTGCTACTAAAAGATTATAATAGGCTATTTTGCTCATCCTTTCAAGTTTTCTGTGTTGGTCAACTCTATTATGTCTATTTGATTAATATCATAATCAACCATGGTTAATCCCGTTTTGCACCATTTCTAAATTTTATTGACAAAATCAGATGGAATTGGTCAAGAGTCAACTAAAGTTAGCAGGAGATGGTCGATCTTGGTCCATTCTACCCAAAAAAAATGGAGAGGGGGAGTAGTAAAAGAAATGGGAGAGAAGAGAAGAAGGAGAAAGAGAAAACCAATTTTCTCCTAAGACTGTTGTCCCTTAGAAAACCAACCCAGACCACCCGAAATAGATTGCTCCATATCCCGATTCAAGTTCGGACTGATAAGCACTGAATGTTGTTTGACCCTTTTGATATACTAAGTGTCATGTATGGTGCGACTTAAAACTCTGCTATGTTGGTGAATAAGGATCAACATTTAGTCTGACTATCAATCAACATGCATTTAATCCAAAACGAGGCTTGACAACTTCTTAATGCTTTCTTATTCTTCTTCTTCTCTCATGTCATCTCTCTCTCTCTCTCTCTCTCTCTCTCTCTCTTCTCCTCTCCTTCACATCGATGCCATCTTCTCTTCCTCCTTCCTGTCACATTCGTCACCCTGCTGCATCGCCACCGCCTCCGCATTTGAATCACTGCCTCCACCTGTTGGAATATCTCGTTGTGCTCCTCCTGCTCCTCCCCTTTTCTCTCTTATCTATTTTCTCTGGTCTAGATGATACTGATCAGTTCAAAATATTATCGAGTGCCAGTATGCCATTCTGTATGTGTACACTGTGTCTCTCTGGTTGCGGTCATTATCAATCTTAGTGCTTCCATGTTGCACCTGGTAATAGGCGGTTTTTTGTTTGCAAATTACAACCTTAGCAATTAGCAATCAGTAACTTGGCTGTCCTTAGGGAACGTCAGGAATGTTGTCAATGGTGGGTCTGTAAGTTTGTTATATACTGTTGTATAATAGAGTTCAAAGAACACTTGAACTTAAATTTCGTAGCCACTAGCAGCACCAACAATGATGATGACAACAAAGCCCACACACCTGATCATTTGGGTATGCCTACCCTTTTTTTTGTTCCACACTACCTACATTGAACTTGTTATGTTTGGTTATTGTAGTTGTAGTGGAGTCAGATACTGCATGCTAAATATTCCCTTTCCCATGTCATCATTCGAATTAATCAACAGGGTTTTTCTGGACTGTTGTTTGCAGGGAAACTTAATTGGTCGAGCAGTTATTGAATTCTGCGATAATGGACCTCCTGTAAGACATAAAATTCATATAATGTTTTAAAGAAACACATTTTTGTTGCTTTTGTTCTTTTGTCCTTAGGATTTGTCAAAAGGCACTGATATAAGCTTACATGATTGTACAAGTCACTCACTACTTGGAAATACAGACATTAGGTGTTTTCTTTTCACTCAATGCAGTGATTATGATCATAGTGATAACTTAACTACTTTTTTCTTTTCCAAAAAGCGGAAAAATAATTATTACTTAATCCCAGGCATTACACTGTTCCCCAAAAAATCAGAGCATAGTAAAGTATGCTCTGATTTGTTGGTTCTGGCAAATTTAGCCAGTCAGCTTGCAGACCTATTACTTTCCCTAGAAACATGAATAATAGAGAAGGCTTCAAAAAAGTGTAATAACTGAGAAATATTTATGGTATAGTAGTTCTGTTATCAAAATGCCTGTCAATATCTTGGAGTTAGAATCAACAATAATCAGCTGAACTCACATGCGCATAGCAGCTTGAAGACCTTCCAAAATGGCAATGGCTTCACAGCATAGGATGGCTTTGTCTTGTGGATACCTGCAACTAACATAAGTACATTGTCCGTTAGATCCACTGATTACAAAACCAACAACCTCATCCATTTCTTTGCCACTAGATCCATCACAGTTGACTACTTGTAGTTGTGTTTTCTTTATTTGCATTAATCTCATCACTTATGATCAAATTGCTGTTTCTGGTCAACATGCATGGTCCACAAATTGATTTTTCTCAATATGGCACATTAACAAAGTGATGCTAGATTACTCTGCTTATTCTGTTATCAGCATTATTAACTGTCAAACTAGTTGCAAATGCAACTCAGCCTTAATTCGTCTATTCTAGTGAAAAATTAGTTTCTTTGGAGGAAATGAAGTGGATAGTAAAACCTAAAATCTTTACTTTGGTCAAAAGTTAACTTTTCTTCCAGATGTTTTTTTTGGTAAGAAAAATAAAAAAACATCCGGAAGAAAAGTCAACTTTTGACCAAAGTTAAGTTTTTAGGTTTTACTATCCACTTCATTTCCTCCAAAGAAACTATCCACTTCATTTCTTCCAGATGTTTGCAGAAAATTAATGATATATGATAGCCATGAGTGTTAATTTTGAGATTGGTTATATATTGGTCCCAATAATTGGGATATGAGGAGCATTATTGTATTGTAAGTCAAATTTTTAGTTGTTTCAGCCACTAATCTGTAAGAAAATTTCCAAAAATTTTCCATAAAAGAGGAGAGTAACTGCAAATATGAAGCTAGGAAAAGGAAGTGCCTTCACAAATCCGGCAAGGTACTTTCTTCAATTTATTTTTCTAGGAAAGAATTTTCTTGTAGATTTAAACTAGAAGAATGTGATGCACTGTAAACTACATATGTTAGAACTGGACTTGCATTTAACAAATCAGCAACTTCATTTTTCAATCACATTAATTATGAGCGATGGATTTTGTACAGAAAGATAAATTGTTTCTTTTAGAAGAAAGTCAGTTCCAGTACCAAAATTGCCCTCCACACTCATAAATCATATCTAGGCTATTATTTAATAATTTTTAAATTGACTTCTTTAGTTGATTTCTCATCCATTAGATTAATTAATCTATGAAGGTTTTCATAAATTAATATGTATTTGTTTTTCTAGCTATGTTTTAGAGATTCTGTATCAGTTACCAGTAATCAATGAACATTTCCTTATGGAAGGTTTTCTTATGATCGACATATAACAGGTAAAAAATTTTATCTCACTAGGTGGACCTCATGCTGGTACTGCTTCTGTACCGCTATGTGGTGTAAGTGTCCTGGAATCAATCTTTTCATGCTTATTCTGGCATATGTGGTCAATGTCTATGATAGTTTAACCAATTAGTCAAATCAGCATAGATGTGTAAGTTAGAAACCTGCTATTACAGAATTAAACATGCGGAGAAATCAAAGCTATAACCTGAAAAATTTTGTCAAACTGATATTTCTTTCCATCATGCTTATATCTCTTTACTTAGCCAAACAATATTCTGATACATTGATTTATATTTATAATGGTGTCATGTTCTCATTTTCTACTCCTGGAGACATTTCTTTATTGATAAACCAACGATTAGAGTTTTGAACTTATTGAGAACTTCATTTATCCTAATCACTCTTGAGTTGATACTACATGATTAGTTCTGGTAGAAGGATTAGTTCATTTATAAAAAAGACCTAGCATTTAAGGTGAATCATAAACTGTGTTTCTCTCCCTCTTGATTTCATGGAGAGAATCAAACAAGACAGTAAGTGTAGTAGTTAAATTTCACATTTGCAATGACTAATATTTTATTTATTGAACACTATCTTGTCACAAATTCCATCAGCTTTAGGATGGTCAGACTCAGAAAATACAATCAGATGTATCCTTCCAAAAGGTTTGAAAAATTGGAATTTTAAAGTTAGATGGTGAAGAACAATTAAGTTCCTCACAGAAGTGAAAATTGTGATAGTAGTATGAGGAGTTGTGCATTAATTGTAAGGCTAATGTTGTTCTTGCAATGTTTATCTATTGCAGTCTGGGATTATCTGCATGCTTGTGGATGACCTCATCAAATCAAAGGTCTATTCTGACTATGTGCAGGTATTTTGCCACTTTGGTGTTTTGAAGCCACAGCTATCAATTTAGATGGTGACTTAAGTTTTCCTCCATATCAACATTTCTAAAGTAAAATGATCCTGAATGTCGTAGTACAAGTATATTTTGGTACCTCTAACTTCTGATTAATCAATTGCAGGCCCATCTGGCTCCTAGCGGGTATCTCAAAATTCCAACTGTGAGTATTGCTTTTTTTTTCTCACTGGACCTATAAGATTCTGTCACATTGATCATCAAGTAATCCTCACTAAGCGTGAAAAATATTTGTATCTGAGACTATCTCATTATGTACTTTTATTATTCTAGAGAAAAATTATACATATGCCAAACTTGTTCTTGTTAGTAAAACAAAAATTATTGAGCCTTTCATGGCCTTAAAACTAATTAATTTTGTTTCTAATTTGCTGGTGGTGATTGTCCCTTTAGGAAATATAATAAATTAATGTTTTAAGATCACACACAAGATTCTAGGCTCATATAACATCTCTTCATTTTCGTTTTAGTCTTGATGTCTGGACTCCCAAGTGACTACCATCTGTAGCACAAACATTAGATGTCAAAGCTAGACTCATACAGGAATGAAGTTGGTTCTCGGAAGTGCTGTTCCGCGTGCTTTGATCTGATCTCTTTGTTTGGGTTTCCAAACTGCTAACCTGTAATTCTGTAAGATGTTTAAATTTCTTCTCATAAATCTATTGCCTTTTCATCTTTTCATCAAAACTTGACAACTTTGAAGCCTTCTACATTTGCTGAACATGGACATTGTTTTGCTTCTAATCAATAGGAGTCATGTTGAATGTAGCAAGTCTACCATATACATGTTATAAACTGGAATTGTTACCCATACTAAACAATCTCTTCCATGCATGAATTTGAGAAATAAAACAGTATCTACCCTTACAGAGTGTGTACCATACAAGCTTCTATTTCATGTTTATCATGGCATCAGTGATACTGTGAAATGCTGATGCATGAAAAACATTTAGCAATGAACATCACTTTGAGGGACCCTGACATGTTACTTCATATGGCACTAGGGGCATGCTATAGAATGAGTTGTTGCCATGCCAAGTTGACACTGGCATGGAATTCGGTATTCTAATCCTTGCCCCTATGTATTATTGATCTCCTGAGGGAGAAATTGATTTTACTACTAGTATGGAAGCCCACATCTCCAACTCTATGTGGCATGTGATGCTAAGCAAGTGGAATGCGAGTAGGTGCAAGGAAGCCTCAATTGTGGTTGAATTTCTACCATATGGACATGCATAATGATAGAATTTCCTAAGGTTGGAGCATCATCAGGAGAAAACCATCACTAATCTGAAGCTTCCATTGTCAGGGTAAGTCCTGCACAAGCCTTTTTAACCTGAGATGAGTCTACTGCTAAAGAGTGTCACAATCTAAATGATGCTCCTTGAACATTTGGTACTCTTCTAAATGCCTTTTATCCTCCTTATGCAACAGAGATTTTAAGTCCCAGTAGGATTCTTTTTAACAAAATGACACATTGGGCTTCAGCTAATCTAAACCTGGATTCTAACACAAGTTATCTAATTTTCTCACCCATCCAAACTATATTTTGCTACTAAGAATCCTTCAGTTATAGGA
Organism: Musa itinerans; assembly: GCA_001649415.1. Lineage (NCBI taxonomy): Eukaryota > Viridiplantae > Streptophyta > Magnoliopsida > Zingiberales > Musaceae > Musa > Musa itinerans. Next base: position 129,123 of record LVTN01000593.1, on the reverse strand, counting down.
CCCTTAGTACAACTTCAAGATGGACTAAAATTGAATCTTACTGAGACAGAACAAACAAAATTTGGTTCAAACTACACCTGGTAGAATTTAATTGAATTTAGACTAGAACAGTATTTTGAACTCAACGAACTTATATACTCAAACTTACCCTAATTGGACTCGGCTGGGCTCAAACATAATCTTCATCACTATGAAAAGAGAATATTTTATGTAAAATATTTTAAATATTTTGTTAATTTTTAGCATTAAATAATTTTAAAAATAGTTAAGTTTGTTTCTAAAGATAAAAGAATAACTATAAAGGTCAAAGTGTTTAAATATATTAATTCTTTTAGGCTGTATCTAGAAATATTCATATATTTATCTTTATTATTTTTTCTCACATCTGCATACCATTTTCAAAAACAGGATGATTATGTCCTGCATCCTGAAAATAAGATGAATTTTGAATTATAGTTAGACAGGTCACAAGGGAGTGATCTTGTCATGACATCAAGATTGGCCTCATATCCTTGTAGCCTTAGAATATTAAACATGTCATTTGCTAAAGTCTGAATTTTGTCATACCTGATACAAGCTATATAGCATGGAACTTAAAGGAACCAATTTTTTGATCTATTTTGTCAATAAGAATTCACTTTTTGTCGGTGACAACTTTTTGAAGTTGCCATCAGACGAAGGTGCACAAGTAGCTTGAGACTGAACCCAAACGCATGTGGCTTTTGATATTCACTAATTTATTTTAGTTATACTTTTCTGTCATACAGTTCTTTGTTTTTCCTTGATAGTACTCATATAGCAACCATCAATTAATTGCCTTTCATTTCTAAAAATCTGCATCTCATTTTTTCAAGGATATCCAAGAGTATTTGGAAGGATGCAAGTTTCTTCCTAAGCTTAACAATGAACTGCCCACCGAACGGAATTCCACATACAAGGAAAGATTTAGTAGCTTACAGAATTTGGTTCTGATAATGGTGAGTTTAGAAAATCTTCAGTTGTCCTGTTCGCTTTCTATTTTGATCAGTGTATTTTCTCATTGGTTAGGACTATCCAATATGGTGCTCCTGAATATCTAGTTAAATGGAATTGTTCTTTATTTTGCATATTGATCTCTAAATGGTACTGTAAATCTCACTTGTCCTCAATTTCTTTGCAGTTTGAACATGACACAATTTTGATTCCCCCAGAGACATCTTGGTTTGGGTATTATCCAGATGGTGCCTTCGGTGCTGTTTTGCCTCCACAGCAGGTATATGTTTTATGTTTTATCTTTTAATATCTGCCATGTTGTTTGGTAAGCTGCTGACAGATCTCTGGACAAATTTTTACTATAAGTGTATGTACAGTAGATATCTAACACTATGGTGAACGCACTTGCAATAATTTGGTTCTTCGTCATGGTTTCTTCAAATTGATTATTTTACACAACTATTGGCTATGTTTCTGTTACTGCATTTGACATGCAAACTATAATTGTCCTTCTTGGGATTGAGTACTTACAAAAAACTGGTCCTTTCCACAACGAATATCTAGTAGATAAAGAACTGCTATATCTTATGTTATTCTAGAAGCACTCTCTTAGATGAATCTTAGGCTGTGTTTGAGAAATTTTCTTCTAGCTTTCATCATTTGTTGTGTTTACTCTTCTAGGAGCTCTAAGTCGAATTAACTTTTTATAAGTATTTGCCTATATCTTTTGATCTTGGTTATCAACCAATTTATTTTTATGCTTATAGGTATCTTGTTTGAGTAGAATTTTGTCTAATTGAAGGTATATAGCTACAGTTATAAAGTTGTCCCATAGGAAAATTAGAAAAGAAAAGTAGAAAGATCTCTTTGACTTTACATTCTGTCGCTCTATTATCTGCTTATTCTTTATCTTTCATGAAAAGTAATATTCTTGTCTCTCCTTCTTTCTTCTCTCTCTCTCTCTCTCTCTCTCACCCACATCTCTCTAATACTGCTAAGTCCATCTTTTCATTTGCTCGTTAGCTGAGACAATATAGTAAGCAGCTGGTGTCCTTTAATTTCAGTCCAATGAGGTGCAACCCCCATTGGAATTCAGTTCAATTCTTTTCTCTCTTGCTATTCAACTTGGTGCCAACTGCCAAACAACAAACTTAGAATCAGAAAAAGGACCCGATGTCCATTTTATCCTTTAGAAAAACTTTCACACATCAGTTACTTCAAATGTTGAAAAGACATTAGACCTGTCAGAACTTTGATGCTTATGATGATTGGTTCTGCCCCTATGATGTTATGGGGAAAGTCATGACAATCGATTGTGAAGGCACCTACCTGGTTGAAAATCATGGAGACAGTAAAATGGTTGATTAGGTCTGCTATTTGGAATTTTGCAAAACCCTAATTTTAATTAGGGGTAATATTGTAATCTGATTTCATAAGTGAAGCCTAGGATTAGGGTTAACCTCTCCCTTTTTACTTATTGCCACTATTGCTTCTCCCTAACTGTGATAGAGAGCATGACTATCGAGGAGGAGAGATGACGTTACGGTATTATAGACAAAGGTGGGACCATCTCTTTAGATGTTATGATATAGGGATCATCTCTTTGATACCTTGTTATTCCTTTCTATCTCCTTGATATTAATCTTTTAAAATTTTTCTTCTTCAATTTGTGGATGCTTATATTGCTATGATCGATATGAATACATTCCACGAATCGATATTATTATTTAGTGTACACATAAGTCATATGTAGAAGTTTATCTTAGATTTTGCTGCTGATTGTGGATATTGGTGTAAAACTAAGATTATGTATGAACATATCTATTTCTTAAAAATAAATCTATTTTGGATTTTAGAACATAAGATATTTGAATTAATTTTTATTGCTAGTCTAAGAGTTTCTACAGCTGGTGAGGCAACTCTTTATCCTAGTTTCTATTGGTCATATGTGGAAGTTAGCATAGTCCTTATAAGTTTGACATCACAAATTGATTTATTTAGTTGAAAGACATATATTAAGTACTAAACTTATTCAAATCAATTAAATTCCAATCTAATTCAAAAGAATTGTTAAATGTTGGAAATTTATCCAAATTATGTTAAGAATGATTTGTATTATCATAAGAACAAATTTATAATATTCAAGGATTGATTCATAATATTCAGGGACTAATCTGTAAGATTTTGAGGATCTACTTGGAGTTTTTAAGGACTGATTTACAAATCAAATTATATCTTTTCCCATTTTGAATCCAAATTTAAGGATCTAGTTACTGTCAGATTCCTTTTAAAATTTACGGTATATGTTTGTTATTATTGTAACCCTCAAGATCTTATTAATTTTGTAATTTGACCTTCTATGAATTATCTTTCGAATTTCACGATAAGAATTATTTAATTTCATAAAAATATCCATCTTTTATTAATTCAGCTATATATACATGATATTAAAGAACTCAGTTATCTTGATGCACTTCTTCTTAGCATAAACATACAATGAAGTAAAGTTAGCTGGATAAGCAAATAACAGGAAGAAAGGTAATGGTTGATGAATGGATTCAAAGGTACATTTTACTTCTATAATATTGCATCGAAAAATAATTTAGACAATTTTAGCTAGTGTAATATAATTTTTTTAAAAGTTCAATTAGATTAATTAGAGACATTAGACAATAAACAATTTTTTAGGGAATCATCTTGCATGTTATTATTTACTAAATGAATGGAGTAGGAGGTTCCTAGTTAGAATACTCAATAAAATAAGCAATCTATAATAGACTTATTTGTGAAAATAGTCACAGTGAAGTTGTTATAGGGAAACAAAAAGCATTAGTTGAGTTACAATGAACCTAATATATCTGAAACCAAGTAACTAAAACACGTTAACTTACAACTACACATATCAATCGATAGATACTCATCGGCATATTCAGGGAATTGGTCCATAAGCATTGATTGACCTAGTTCATTGAATGTTAGCCAACCATGTGGTCTAGTGTATGTTGGACAGATGAGCTAACACAGTTTCTACCCATAAGGAGTCCAACAACAAGCTAACTTTAAAACATGATGATAATGCAAGAACTCCTATGATAAGAGACAAATTATTCAAAAAATCCTTAATTTATGTGAACATCCTTATTAAGAGACAAAAAAATTATATAGTAAAATTAGGCTTCAATGGTGTTTAAAAGGGTGATTTTGATAAATTAAACTAAGAGTCTGCCAATGACATGCAAGCAATACTTGATTTATTTGAAAGAGTATTTATAATACATATAATTGGATGAAACAGGAAATAAAGGACTAAATTAGAATAAGTTGCACAGGTTCTTGGGTAATGATTAAAGTGTCTAAATGAAATAGAAACATAGGCTCCAGCGATATTTAACTCTTAGTCATTTTAAGCATAATGTTTGAGCATATATATATTTCATTGTATAAAAATTTATTATTCTTGAAATATTTATCTTGTTCTATAAAATAATAAATATTCATATTTAATTTGTTATGACATCCAATGTGATCAATTATTAATTTCATACCATGTACAAATATGACATCCTGGTATTAATTTTTTGTTAAGCATATATCCGATGAGTCATTTGAATAAATTGAATCTCGTGTTTAAAATATTAATTTTATTTTATTTGATATGTGATATAATAAGTATTTATATCATCTAAGTTATTAGATAGTTAAATAATTAATTATTTAATTTATTATCATGTTAAGAAAAATCAAGAATCATGATTTAGTGTTTCTTAAAAATGTATAAGTATGTTGTGTTGATACGAGGTAATTATGATTGAGCATTTTGTATTTATTATATAAAATTTTAATTTCAAGTTAGGCTCTTAATAATTATTTTACCATAGGCTTATACACCATTATAGATTCCAGTGATAGTAAACCTTCAAACTGACGAAGGGATGGTGTTCAAGTTCACCAAGGTGGAGATGATGGGATAGTATAAATTATAACTGATAGTAGTCATAGTAAAAGGATTAAAAAAATATTTTTACTAAAATAGATTATTTTATGAATATTAAGTGAATAAAAGTGACATGTTATCTTATGAGAAATGTGCCCTTAGATACTAAACCCATGGCACAACATGTGTGAGAGCATTTAGGTGTAGTACGTAGTAAGAATGATATGATATGAAATGAAAAGAAAATTTTATAATATTAATTTATTTTAGTAAAAATGAATACTTTTACTAAAATAAATTAATTTTTATGAATATTATGTGAACAGTGGTGACTTGCTAGCGTCCTATAAGAAATGTGCCGTTAGATAGTAAATCTATTAACCGATACATGCGATGGTGTTTAAATCCATAAGGATGTTATCCACGGAGAAAAGAGATTATATTTTTATTTCCTTATATGAATAAGAGATTCTATATATATTTAATATGATGTGATTTGAACATAAGATAATATAATTTTTCTCATTTATCATCTTTTTTGTATACAAAGGAATATATATATATAGGCTGATTACTAACTATATAACTAAGAAAATTAATTTTGTACAATATTTTATTCTAATCTATTTCCTATAATATAGGCTCATTTGGTCCTAATTGAGTGGCCCAAATAGGGGATTGATTCCCTTAATTATCTGATTCAAAATCTCTTAATCATGAGATTTTTCACACTCCCTCTCAAGCTAGCTCAAAAATGTCAATCAATCCCAACTTGCTAGTTAGATCCTCATAAGAAAATTTTGGAAGCTCTTTGGTAAGAATATCTATCAATTGCTTCTTTGTAGGAATACAAGACATGCAAATAATTCATTCTTTAATTTTCTCCTTTATGAAATGTCTATCTACTTAGACATGCTTTATTTAATCATGGTGCACTGAATTATGGGTAATATTGATAGCAGCCTTAATATCATAGTATAATCTCATAGGAGTTTCAATGGGTATTCGTAGTTCTTTTAGAAGCATTCTGATCTATAAGATTTCACAAATACCTTATGCTGCTGCTCTGAACTCTGCTTTAGCACTGCTTCTAACAATAGCTATCTGTTTCTTACTCTTCCAAGTCACCAAATTATGTTAAGTAAATGTACAATATCTTGAAGTTGATCTCTTATCATTTATAAATCTTGCCCAATCAGCATCAATGAAAGCCTTAATTCTAATATTATTGTCCTTTTTAAATAACAGTCCCTCACTTGGAGTCATTTTTAGATATCTAAGGATTCTATATAGTGCCTCTAAATGTTCTTCATGTGGTGAATGCATAACTTGACTCACTACACTCACTACAAATGTCAAGTCTAGGCAAGTATAAGAGAGGTCAATAAACTTTTATCTACCAATCTATTATATTTGACTATATCTATCGTAGCTCTTTGAGTTACATCCCATTTTGTGGCTCTTTTTGAGAGGGATATTTCAATTTTTGATTGAGATTTATTGGAGTGTCCACTGGTTTATAACTAATCATTTTTCTTTTTTAGAAGGTTCATAGTGTATTTTCTTTATGAAACAAATATCTCATTCTTTGATCTTGCTATCTCCATGCCCAAGAAATATCTTAGTTAGTCAAGATCTTTCAAACTCTTTGGCGAGAAAATTTCTCTAGTTCTGATACATCATTGCCTGTTAGAATAATATCATCTATATAAATTATAAGAAGAGTAATATCACCCTTATCTGAGTGTTTATAGAACATTGTATAGTCTGAGTGACTTTGAATGTAACCATGGTCACAAACTAACATTGTGAATCTCTTAAACTATGCGCATGGTGATTGTTTGAGACCATAAAAAGATCTTCTTAGCTTGCACACATTATCTGAGCCATGCAAATTTTTAAAATCAGGTGGTAGATCCTTGTATACTTTTTCACTAGTTTTCTATTGAGAAAAGCATTTTTCACATATAATTGATGTAAAGGCCATTCAATATTAGCTGCAAGATATAACAATACATGAATAGTATTTAGTTTTTGATGAAGCACATATTTTTTGGCAGTCAATACCATATGCTTGAGTGAATCCTTTTGCAACTAATTTGGCTTTATATCTTTCAATGAAATTATCTGTCTTATATTTAATAGTAAACCCCCATTTGCATCCCACTAGATTCTTCCCCATGGACAGATGCACCAAGCTTCAAGTATCATTTTTTTTAAAAGCTCTCATCTCCTTCATAACTACATCTCTTTATTCTAGAAATAATAGAGTATCCTATATATTTTTTAGAACTTCTAAACCAGACAAGTGAGTTGTAAAAGCCTTAAAGGCTAGAGACAATTTATAATATAACACATTTAGATATAGGATTCAATTCATTTTCTAATGGTAATAAGAATATCAAGAACTAAGGAAGGATTAGGGTTACTCGTCTTTGGATCTGTTATTGGTTAAGACTTTTGATAGTACTCAGGAGAGTAAATATTGACCTTTTCTAAAGTTTGCTATCTTGAATAAACACAAAGCTAATGTGTAATAATAGTGATATCTCCCCCCGAACTAAACTACTCAATAGCATGTTATGGTGTCGAAGATTTGGGTTCAAGAATATCAATAAAACTAGTTAGTTGTTGGCTAGGTAGGTTTGATAGAGTGAAAGTAGGTAATGAATTTGACTAGAAAATAGGGATTGCTAGAGACAGTTCCCAAAAGCAATCTTTCTAGGTAGAATTGTCCCCCTAAAGAGGAGTTTTTTTAGAAATATATTTTGTTTTCAAAGAATTTAATATCTATAGTGATAAATATTTGTTTCGATATAGAATCATAACATTTCTAGCCCTTTTGAGTCATGGAGTAGCCATTGAACACACTTTAAATGCACGAAGTTCAACTTTACTTCAATGATAATTATGAATATAGGCAAAAACAATACACCCAAATACCTTTGGTGAAGAGAGTTAAATAGTTTTACATGTGGATAAATGGTGGATAAACAATCAAGAGGTATTTGAAAATTAAATATTCTGGTAGGCATTCGATTAATCAAATATTAAGCAGTAAGAATGGCATTTCCTAAAGATATTTATGAATATAAGTGGTAAATAAAAAAGAGCATACTACTCCAAGTAGGTGTCTATTTTTTTTGTTTTGTAATACTATTTTTTTAGGGGCTATCAACACATGAAAATTGATAGAGTATTCCATGCTCTAACAAGTAGGAATTGAAAATAGTATTAAAGTATTCTCTATAATTGTTAGTTCTCAAATTTTATATTTTTGCTTGGAATTGATTTTGAATCATGGTATGAAAGTTTTTGAAAGTTTTTCAAAAATTAGATTTTTCTTTTAAGAGGTACCCAACATACTCTTGTATGATTATCTATAAATATTATAAATCACTTGGTTCTAAACATATTTATCACTTTAGGTCTCCAAATGTCACTGTGTAAGATTAAATGGTTTTGATTTTTTGTATGGTTGAGAAGGAAAAACAGTGTGATGTTGTTTAGCAAAATGATTTATTTCACACTAAAATAGAGAACTGTTATTGTTTCTGAATAATTAAGGGAAATGTTTTTACAAATAAGAAAAGCTTAGGTGGTGTAGGCTATAGTACCACAATATTATTTCACTACTAGTAATCTAGTATAGAGTGTTACTATTTATTGTCAACTAAGATTGTCCATTTCAAGTAGCATCTGTAGATAATAAAATCCTTCACTCTCTTTAGCACTACCAATTGTCCTCCCTGAATACAGGTCCTCAAATTCAGCAATACAATTGTGACATTTGCAATACAATGCAAATCCTTTGAGTTTGATAATAGACAATAAGTTACAAGACAAGTTGGAAACATGAAGTAAAGAATTTAATGCAAAGTACAATTCTGCCTTTTTCCTGATGTAGAAGAAAGTGATCCATTGGCAACTTTTATTTTAGAGTTTAAAGGACAAGATGTGTAAGAGGAAAACAAGTATGAACCAAGGTCTGTTATGGTCTGTTGTGCTTAAATCTATGAACCAAGGAGCCTTGAGATCAAAAGAAGTATACAAAGTTGTGAAGCAATTACCTTTCTTTACCAAAGAGCAAGATGATGAAGAAGAAGGATTAGGATTTTGAGACTGGATCAGAATTTTAAACTATTGCTCAATTTGTTCCTTACTGAATAAAGGCGTTTCAGCTCTTTTAGTGGTGGTGGCATATTGATGGCCTACTTGAAAGCCTTGGGTATTAGCCTTATCTGAAACTCGATTGCTCTGGTTTTCTATGTATCTTCTAGTAAGTTTCTCTTGTGTGCCTTGGTTTATTTTTATCAACTCCCTATCTTTGATTATATTGCACAACATTAACAAAAGAATTAATTTTAGCTGTCATAATAAGCGCATAAGTTTCTGCAACGATAGATGGAGTAGAAGATCCCTTTGTAACTTGTCTTCTATTTTTCTCTCTCATAACTTTGGAGAATATAGCTTAGAGAGATGGTAATGGATCATTCCCCAATATCTATCCATGAACTTCATCTAGTTCTTTATTTAAACCTACCAAAAATTAAAAGGCTTGATCCCTCTCAAGCATTTTTATGTATCGAGCACAATTAGCAACACATGACTACTCAAAATCATAAAAAATATTCAAGCTCTTACCAAAGTGTCTTCAAGGTATTTAAGTATTTTATAAGACTAGTATCACCTTGTTTAAGCTCTCTGATCTTATTTGTAATCTCAAATACTTAAGCTGAATTTTTCATTTTTAAATATGTCTCGACCATAGCATCCCATAACTCCTTTGCTATTGGTAAAAAAATATATATGTTTGGTCAATTTCGGGTTCCTTAGAGTTTATCAACCATGATATAATCATGAAATTTTCATAATTTCATGCTTCTGATCATCCTCTGCAAGTTTCATTGTTGATTTGGTCAAATAGTTGATCTTTGCTCTTCCTCGAATATATAATTTTACAGATTGAGACCAACAAAGAAAGTTTTATCCATTGAGTTTATGCATAGTAATTAAAAAGGATGGATTGTCACCTAAGTTGTTTGTTGGAGATGGAAGCATTGGTTTCATATTGTCTCATTTAGACATAGTAGCGTAAGTTTCTCACAAGCAAACAATAAAGAGAAAATAGTTGGGGTTGATCCAAAAAGTGACATAACAGCAATTAAGGTTGAGAGAAAGAAGAAAAGCTATTCCTGTAGGAGCCAAGCCCTGATACCAAAAACATAAAAGAATATGATTTTTTTCATTTATCCTCTTTTTGGTATAAAAAGTAAGATATATATAGGCTGATTATAAACTATACAACTAAGAAAATTGATTATGTATAATATTTCATTCTAATTTATTTCTTATAATATGGACTGATATGGTTAAATTGAGTGATCCAAAATAGGAGATAGATTTTTTTAATTATGGGATTATAGCAACCCTTATAGGATTGAAAATCACTTAATTATGAGATTTTCCATAATCTATATTTAATATGATGTGATATGAAAATAAGATAAAAGGAAAAATAGAGAAAGATGTATGATATGTAATAAGAATTTGATCCATAACTTGTTATGTGATATGTATTAAACATGATATATCCCTTATTAAAATGGTATTACTCCATGACATATAAAATATAATTGAAGTAAATGCATGAATAAATAGGCATCATACATGGTCGATATGATTTTTGTTATACCAATATACGAGCAAGATATGATAGTGTTGTGAGTATTTCTTTTTAATCTGTTTGTCATTTTTCTTGATCCTCTACTCTTACATGGCATAGGCTTTTACATTTGTTAATATTGATTCTGCATATGAACTCTACGGGCATTTGTGCTTAAAAAAAAAAACCTACAGATGAAACTTGAAGCTAACGTGGTATCAAAAGTTAGAACTAAAGGACTATCGGAGGTGAAAATGGATTTGTTAATTAGTCATTGTTGTAAGAGATGTATTAATGTTTTTAAAATATATTTTTATATTATTTAGCGATGTAAAAATTTTTTAGTCCACACACGGTTTGATCTTCTAGATATTAGTTGAGTAATTCAGTTATGAGAAAAAGATTTTATTCACCAATTATCATTGACATGATAATTGGGTTATGCCCTGATGATGATGATGATGATGATGATGATGATATTATGGGAGAACATCATGACAATCGATTGTGATGGCACATAACTGATTGGAAATAATTTTAAATGAAGTAAGTTGGTTGATTAGGTTTGCTATTTTAAATGCTGTTAAAGACTACACACAAAGCTGCATTATAAAAATTACTCCTATTTTCAGTTTTCGTTTGTGTTAAAATATTAAAACATTGAAATAATTGCCTTTAAATCAGTCCATCCGTTGCAGAAAGGACTGCTGATTGTGGACATTCTGAATAGCATAGCTTCAAAAGCCTAGTGCATGATGTCATTGCTCAATTTGTCCTAGTGTCCAGAATTTATATGGTAAGTGCAAGCAAGATTGAAATGTCGGTGTGGTATTATTAAAAAAAAACAAATAAATAATCTGAAATGTACCAAACCATAGGATCCAATATTGGTCTTTGGTCGGATAAATATTGGTCGTTACATACCAGTCAGACCAATCTTTGAAACCTCGAGTATAAGATCTTGAATTTAGTCGATTGGTTTAGATAGATCGATCAGGAAGTTTGAGATAAAACATTCGACAGTCTAAAATTCTTTACTGTATAGGCTATCAAACACCTTCTAAGAATTTGTCGAATGAGATATCACATCTTCCAAGAATTTGTCAGATGAGATATCAAAGAAGGCCTCACACTCACACACGCTGAAGAATGCAACCCACTCACACACTCAAATTTTTAGTCTCAACGTTCCATGAGCTCAGATATTTATGTCAGTCATCTTGAGTGTGTCGAGTCTGTCAGGTTGGTATCAGGTTGACCTTCGCACTTGTAAATTTTACTGTTATTTTCAAGAGCTACTAGTAAATGAATGAAAATGTGCAAATAAGCCAGGAGCCATTATTTGTCAGTGTTGTTCCTTAAATAATAATATGCTGTGACCACATTTTGTTGTGAAGGACTATGATGACCATCACGATGACTTGTTAATTGCCCTACGAGTTTTTTATTATTATTATTGTGTATTCTCCTGTCACAAATATTTAATACAAGTGAGTCATGATCACATTCGCCTTATCTGGAAAGACAGAAATCAATCAATCTTGATTGTTAGTTTTGTCTTCTTTCTTCAAGCTTAATGCTTCTTTTAACCAAAGAAATGAAATTGCAGACGACTCTATACACGGAAGACTGGATCGGTCTAAAAGCTCTGGATGATGCTGGACGAGTCAAATTCATCAGTGTCCAGGGGAACCATCTTAGAATCTCTGAGGATGACATAAAAAAGTACATAGTTCCTTTCTTGGTGAATGACAAACCACCGAAACTTCTGCGACAGAAATCGTCAGTTGACACTGGACTACTTGCCTTCACCATGGATCCTGGGAAATAAATCAAGATGAGCAGCTGAAAGTGTACTATGCGGTCGTAGTAGTTGTTTCAAGGGTTACCGTGGTGAAAGCCTTTAGCTATATTATAAAAAATGCACTTGCATTGCTTTCGCTTTCCAGTGCAAAGCGGTTGTAGATAATTATTGTGGAGTATGGGATATATATATCATTATATAGATAACTTTAGCTTTCTACTTTGGAAGAGTTGCTGGTTTTAATACGTTGTTTTAATTGATTGGGGATCAGTACATGGTTGGTTCATCTGAAATTTTGGAAACTTTGAAATATATATATATATATTATATGATTTCTCATCCTTACTTATATTTGTACATATAATAATAAAACAAACATCTCTCTCTTGCGACTTTAGAGTAAGATGCAGAGGCATGGATGACAAGTGTATTGGAAACTTCGTTTCCTCTTCTCTTCAACTAGAAATGCTTCCATTCCCCCCAAATGTCCCTTCAGATCTAACTCCAAGAACCAAGTCCGATATGGGCAACCTTAACTATGCAGATTAGTCTATAAGAGAAAGGGTGAAGAAGATTATATCTTCATCTCCGTTGCAAATGACCCTTTTTACTTTGAGCTAATCTATTTAGAAAAAGTAAAGGAACGGGGGAGGGACAACCTGATTCCATGTTTGAGGAAAAGTTTCATAGAATCCAAAATTAAGCTGCTCTACGAGTGGAACTCGATTCGAAGGAGGTTCTATCAGCCTATGAGGAGTGGCAAACGAATTTGTATGGTAAGTTCCTTAGTAAGATACCTTCTTTTGAGTTATTGAGGTCCACCTTACCTATTCTTTGGGGCTTTCTGATAGGTTACAATATAGTAGATATGACCGGAGGTTTTTTTATTATTATTTTTAATTTCATTCTGTAGAAGAAATGAACCGAGTTCTCTCGGGAGGTATATGGTTTCTGCATAGGCAACCTTTAACCTTAATATCATAAAAATTAATTTTTTTAATTATGACTAAAAAAATAGACATTATCCCCACTTGGAACCTAACTTCTTAGGGCAAATCGCATCTAAAGTTGAGAAGTTCCTTAAAGTCGATCAATTTACTCTATCCAGGTCTAAGGGCAGGTTTGCTTAGCTCTGTGTTCTTCTCAACCTCTCCCTACTAGTTTCCCAAGGTATATACATCCAAGTGGGTGGGTTATAATTTTTTCAATCTATTGCATACTAAAAATCTACCCAATCTTTATTTCAAATGTGAAAAAGTTGGGTATATAACGTTTGACTGCGAGTCTAAACCTACTCCTCCTCCCTTTGCCCATGTGTCAATATTAGTGGTAGCAGTAACAAAACACCCTAAGCGAGAGGTAGGAGATAAGATGTTGTATGGACCATGGGTCTAGGTCCACAGGAAACCTAGGGCTAGGCCCACCAAGATGGATCTAGTTAACCAAGCTAAGGGAAAGGGTGTGACACGGGCGATGGTTGTTGTACTTGAGCTTGGAACAGGTCCTGACCCACCTAGCTTGATTCAACCAAGGACCTCGAACCCTATGATGGATTTGAACCATGGGTTACGGTCACATCTGGGATTGGATTCAACATTCTTTATGCCACTTTCCATGAAAGGAGATGTTAATGCTAGTAGTATTAGGACCTCAGCATCTACTGGGCCAACAGGATGATTCTAGGGTTCCATTTCTTCTGTAGTTAATAAGAGAGGTGTCAAAGGCAGGGTTTGTCTCGAGGAGGCACCATGGCAGAAGCCCAAAGGATATGGAGATGCTTTCAAGGGTGAAAGAGACCGGTGACGTGGTTGCTGCAATGGGCCATTGAGCAGGATCTGGTGATAGGTATTTCCCAATTAGCTGAGTCCTTGTTTCCATTGAGAAAGAAGGGGCTCCTTAGGTGTGTGAAAGGTCTCTTCCGGGAGATGTCTCGCTCTCCAACCCCTTTGCTATGCTCCATAGGTTGACAAAGGCCATAGAGGAGGGGAGGGATCTAAATCTTACAAACTTATGAATTGTGTATTGTGGTATTATAGAGGACTTAGGAAAGACAATAATAACGAATGCCTCCTCTCTCGTAAGGCAATCTAATCTCTTGATGTTGTTGCTATTGGAAACTCATCTACAGTTGGAAGAATGTGAAAAATTAAAACAGAAGCTGGGGAAAGACTAGCAAGTAGATTATTGTAAATCGAAAGTTAGACATAAAGAATCGTTCATACACGAAAGACATCTCTTTACCATGCCACGATAATATGCAAATTGCCCCTACTGATATCTCTAGTTATTAAAGGATCAGGTACACCTCACTAGCTTTTAACTATTGTTTAGGCTCATACTTGTCTGAATACTTTGTGGCCTTAGCTTTCTGAACTTAATCTACATGATAGTTTCCTTAGTTAATATGCAGTGATTTTAACATCATTTATAATCCTAAGACAAATTAAGTAATAGACCTTTACTCTCAATAATTTTGTCACTCTTTTTTGAGATTTTATTTTTAGATCTAAATTGATTAACCTAGAATTCAAAAAGCTTAAGTTTACTTAGACTAATAAGAAGAAGGGGACTATTCGTATTCTTGCTCACCAGATCTTATACAAATCCTTTGTGGTGTTAATGCTTCTCCTCCTTAAGTGGTCCAACACCTTCTGAGAGTTGCTTTTGGACCATGTCCCTCTATTGATTGGTACTCCTAGGATGTCCAAGATGATGAGGTTTTGTTTTGAACCTCATTAGCTTGACTATAGAGAAGTTGGATTTAGTCTCTTATTGGGAAATTTAGGGGGCAACATCACATACACAGCGGAGAACATAAAAATAAAAACCCATAATTTTCCAAAGATATGTTCATTGTCATGCGAAGATTGGTGCTCAATATTCTCAAAATAGAAAACTGCGTATATGAAAGATTGTATTACATAGGGAGATCATATATCCCTGAATCCCTGCAGATCTCTAGGAGAGGGTGAAGGATGTCAAGCGTCCTCCTCTCTAGTGGTGATCCACATAGTAGGGTTGTGACGATACTCCTCAAAACTTCAAGCCTACTATCTGAGGTAGAGAAGGGGAGGAAAATAGGAGAGGCAACCCAAAAAGGCTCTAGCCTATAAACAATTTGTTTCCTCATATTTATAGAGGTCCCTTGTCAACTTAACCCTAATGGATCATACCATATTGGGTATTGAATCTCCATCCAACTATCAAAGTCTTTTATATTAGTGGATCTCTATCCAATAATCTCTCATTGACTCTTATTGGATTTCATCCATAGGATCCAATAATTCAAGGGTTTATTGGATATCCAATAAGATAGGGGCTCTGACGGATATCTCATATCTGAACCTCTACTCATCGCAATGCCTACCATATGTATGTGACCCTCTAGGCCCAATATCGAGATGACCATGAGTCATATCTATCAGAACTCCTTCTAACTCAGTGAATTATTATCTTTATAATAATTCACTTGACTCATCAACTACAGATGTACTAGACTACTACACCGTAGTCCCCAAACAATACAAGAGAATCCAATCCATTGGATCTGTCTGTCCTCAATTACCATGTACTTATAGTCCTTCATTTATCTAATATCCCAGAGACCGTATACCGGGCATGATACTAAAAAATCCATACGATTTCTACTCGAGTCTCGCTCTAATCATATTCTCCCTACAAACTCTTTCTCTCTCAATCCGAATGACCCTGACCTAGGATTTGTCTAAGCAATAACACATGAGATATTCCTCTCATAACACCGAGAGTGAATAATCCTCTATCGACACTCAATAGTCCTCGTAAGATTGGCTACTACTCCCAATGATCGGCTATGCTAGATCTAAAACCTCCAGACCTATAAGTCCGGTATCAAAGAGTGAAATACTCATGCAAGACATCCTTGGTATTTCAAGTCTAAGAACCAAATACACTATTGGGACTACGAAATCGTTTTCTGACAATAAGGCATCATCAACCAACCATCTAGCATTCCGTAAGTGGATCAATCAGTGAACTCATTCTCCAATGAGTACCTGTACTATATCGCTAGTATCCTCACATGAGCAGCTATGAGACCAGCTGCATCCATCATATGGACGGGTATACAACACACCAGTCTATCCGGTTATCTTGATGTCCCTATCAAGTAACCTATGATCGGGATTATTTAAGATTTGTATTTAAAAGCGAATCGGTCTCATTATCATGATATCATCACGATTCGATTCTCATTGCACAGATCTATGGACATCACAATATATTCAAACAACAAGCAATATAAAGTGATAAAATACCAAATAATAATAATAAGCAAAAAGACTATGTGTCACATCATGTGTGCCATCACTCACGTGATTAGTTTGTAGGACACCTATGACTAGCAGATCTGGGGGGAGGAAGTGGCCTATATTGATCCCTATACTATTGTGAGTGGAAAATTGAATAGAGTAGATGGAATATGAAGGGGGGTGGTGACCTAAACCATGCTATCAAGAACACTCTTCAGGGCATCTAAAAGCTAAAAAGTAAAGAGAGTGAGAGTGTCATAACTAAGGGCACTACCCTTGCAGGGGTCGGTGCTCACCTGCGGGCAAAAGGGGGCGCCCCTCCGTTGCGGCGGTGCCGCCAATAGGCACACCGCTCGCGGGCAGGGGTGCACCTGCCCGCAAAGGGTCGCCGCTGGTAGGGTGGCGACGGTCGTAGTAGGCAGGAGGGGATTAGGGCATTTTGGGAGCAAAGGACAATTTTACCTCTTAGAATTTGAGAAATTCTAAGTTTTGTCCTTTTGTCTAAATTACCAAAATATCCCATATAATTTAGAAAATTCCCTACATATCCCTAAATTTAGAAAATTATTAGTTAATTAAAAGGTTTAATTAACTATTATTATTATCTAGTAGTCTTACATAATGATATTTACATATGATGTATGATATGGACGGATGATCATAGACCGTGTGATGTGTGTACTTGTAATTTTATTATTATTGGGGCCTGCGAGTCACCACTTTATTTCTCATTTATTGTTGGGCCTGTGTGCCCATGATTAAGTTATAATCACACGAGTAGGTGCAACATGAGTGTGGAAGCGATAGCGGGACTCACAAAGCCGAGACGGACGATTGTGATACATGGAGATGCCCCTAGATGTCGACGAAATCGATGAGGACAAGATGGACGATCATAGGGCATGGAGATGCACCGCCGCACAAATAGATCTTGATGTGAGTGATTAGGCCCACTAGCTCGGGCCTGATCACTTTAGACTATGGTCCATGATCATCTGGTGTGATTACTTATGTGATGTGTGATTGCTTATATGCATACTAGATATATATATATATATATATATA
>LVTN01000593.1:85422-96600 GCA_001649415.1 Musa itinerans | reverse complement strand
TACAGATCCAATACCCACTAGGGGAGGATCCATTAGGGTTTGACAAGGGGACCTCTATAAATAGGAGGGATTCAAAGCCTCATAGGCTAGAGCCTTTGCTTGCCTCTCCTATTCTCCTCCCCCTCTCCACCTCAGAGTAGGCCTGGAGTTTTGAGGAGCATCGTCGCAGTCCTGCTGTGTGAATCACTACTAGAGAGGAGGACGCTTGACCTCCTTCACCCTCTCCTAAAGATCTGTAAGGAAACAGGGATATACGATCTCCCTAGGTAACACAATCTACTCTATACGCAGTTTTAAGTTTCGCGAATTTTGCGCACCAATCTTCGCACGATGACGAACATCTCTTTGGGAATAGGGGATTTTGTTTTTCTTGTTCTTCCGTTGCGCATGTGATGTCGACCCCAAGATTTCCCAACACATGTGATGTTGCCCCCAGAATTCTCTACATTAATCTACTCCCACTATTTTATTGCAAAATACACAACTCCCTCCAGTATGTGAATCAGAGACACCTAGCGAATCTCTAGTGGGGATCGGGATCCAATTAACATCTTAATGTAACCTCGAGGGACTCAACCAATCATGCTAAGCCCATAAAGGTAGGCAACTCTTGCCAATCACAACTCTTTGTGATTCATAAGCCTCCGAACTACCATGGCCTTAAGGGACTTGATAAACTATGATGTTTGGTTAAATCATCACCATCGTTACAAGATGAGTTTGATTCGATGATATGCCTTTTGGGACTTGACCAAGCATACCATATCCTTATGTCACCGGTGATATCTCTATGTCATAGGTAATATATCGAATCATGATATATGTGAGCCTCGAGGGACTTGACCAACTCAACATATGTTGGGAATCGATTCTTACCTATAATGATGGAAGGCCACGTGGGTCAATCTAATTGCCTCATGTTTACTGGCTTAATATTATCGAGAAATGATTTTGATTTAGTCTCCTATGACATGTCACACATATATATATTTAATATATATCTACATAGCATGCAAATATATATATATATATATCTAATAGGTGTATAAGCAATCACACCATATGATCATAAACCATAGCCTAATGTGACCAGGCCCGAGCCAATGGGCCCAATTACTCGCATCAATATCTATGCATGCAGCGGCGTATCTTCAAGCCATGTGATCATCTATCACATCCTCGTTTGTTCCGTCGGCATTTTGGCGCATCTCCATACGTCGCGATCATCCATCTTGGCCTCGTGGGTCCCACTATCACCTCCACGCTCCCATTGTGCTTTCACGTGTAATTACAACTTAATCACAAGCATATAGGCCCGACAATAAATGAGAGAAAAATTGGAAGCTCATAGGCCCCAATAATAATAATAATAATGATCATATCATACATATACATCACATCACATGGTCCATGATTATCCATCCACATCATACATCACATATCTACTAGCGGTGATCCATATGGTAGGGGCTGTGAAGATGCTCCTCAAATCGCTACCTAAATCTCCATACTTACTGTTTGAGGAGGAGAAGAGGAAAGGAGAATAAGATGTGGTAGCCAAGAAGCCTAGCCTATAACCCTTTAGTTCTCTCTTATTTATAAAGGTCCCTTGTTAACTTAACCCTAATAGATCATGCCCTATTGGGTATTGGATCTCCATCCAACTACCTAAGCCTCTTAGATTAGTGGATCTCTATCCAATAATCTCTTATTGGCTCTTATTGGATCTCATCCATAGGATCCAATAATTCAGGGGCTTATTGGATATCCAATAAGATAGGGGCTCCGGCGGATATCTCATATCCGAACCTCTACTTATCGCAACACCTACCATATGTGTGTGACCCTTTAGATCCAATATCGAGCTGACCATGAGTCATACCTATCAAAACTCCTTCTAACCTAGTAAATTATTATCTCCATAATAATTCACTCGACTCATCGATTGCAGATATGCTAGACCACTATGTCGCAGTCCCTAGATGATACAAGAGAATCCAATCATTTAGATCTATCTGTCCTCAATTACCATGTACATATAGTCTCTCATTGATTTAATATCCCAAAGACCATATACCGGGCATGGTGTTGTTAAGCCCATATAGTTTCTCCTCGAGTCTCGCTCTAATTGGATTCTTCCGAAGAACTCTTTCTCTCTCAATCCGAATGACCTTGGCCAAGGATTTGTCTGAGAAAGAATATATGGGATATTTCTCTCATGATACCGAGAGCAGATGATCTTCTATCGACACTCAATAGCCCTCATAAGGTTGGCTGTCACTCTCGATGACAGGTTGTGCTAGATTTGGAACTTCGAAACCTATAAGTTCAGTACCAAAGAGTGAAGTACTCATACAGGACATCCTTAGTATTTCAAGTCTAAGGACCAAGTACACCACTGGGATGACAAAATTATTGTCTGATAATGAGGTATCATTAATCATCCAACATTCCGTGAGCGAATCGAATAATGAACTCATTCTCTAATGAGCACTTGTACTATAGCCCTATTGTGCCCATACGAGCAGCTATAAAACCAGTCGCCTCCATTATATAGATGGGTATATAGCATACTAGTCTATTTGATTATCTCGATATCCCTCTCAAGTAACCTATGACCAGTATTATTTATGGTCTATATTTAAAGGTAAATCGGTCTCATTATCATGATCTCATCACGATCCAATTCTTATTACATAAATCCATAGACATCATAATATATATATTTGTAACAAGCAATATAGAGTAAGAAAATATCATAATAATAATAATAAGCAAAAAGACTGTGTCATGTCACAAGTGTCATCACTCACGTGATTGGTTTGTAAGGCACATATGACTAGCACGTGGCCCATGAGATGTACCAGTAGAAATATTTTCATCCAAAGATAATATTACAGATCCACTACGAGGCCATTGACTCAGATTATATTTAAGCATCACAGAGGTCTTAGAGGGATCAGACACATAGGTGATTGACTTTAGGTCAAGTATGATATTATTAGTTATAGATGCCCTACAAGCTAATCATGTGAGTGATAACACTTGTGACATGCTACAATGATCTTTTTGCTTATTATTACTGGCATTTTATCATATATTATATAGATATATACTGTGATATCCTTAAATCTATGCAATGAGAATTAGATTGTGATGAGATCATGATAATGAGACCGATTCGCCTTTAAACACAAACCTTAAATTATCTCGGTTAAAGGTTACTTGAGAAGGACATTGAGATCATAGGATAAATCGATGCACTGTATACTCATCCATACGATGGAGGTGGCTGATCTTATTGTCGCTCGTGTGAGGACACTAGAGGTACAATACAGGTGCTTATTGGAGAATGAGTTTACTGATTGATCCACTTATGAAATATCGGATAGTTAATGATACATAATGTCAGACAACGATTCTGTAGTCTTAGTTATGTGTCCGGTCCTTAGACTTGAGACACCAAAGATGTCTTGTATGAGTACTTCATTCTTTGACGTTAGACTTACAAGTTTAAAAGTTCCAAATATAGTATAACTGATTCTCGGGAATGGTATCCAAATGGTATCCAACCTTACGAAGATAATTGAATATCAACAGATGATCATCCACTCTTAGTATCATGAGAGAAATATCTCGTGTATACTCGCTCAAACAAAGTCCCTAGCCAAGGTCATTCGGATTGAGAGAGGAGTTCTCCGGGAGAATCCGATTAGAATGAGACTCAAACAAGATTCCGTATGGGCCTTATGTTACCATACCTAATATACGATCTCTAGGATATTATGAATGAGGGACTCTAGACACATGGTAACTATGGATAGACAAGTCCGATGGAGTAGATCCTCTTGTACCGTCTAGGGACCATGGCGTAGTGGCCTAGTACATCTATAGTCGATAAGTGGAGTGAATTATTATGGAGATAATAATTCACTATATCAAAAGGAATTCTAACAAGATCGACTCACGACCAGCTCGATATCAGGCCAAGAGGGTTATACACATATGATGGATGTTGCAACGAGTAGAGGTGCAGATATAAGATATCCGCGGAGCCCTCCAATTTGTATCCCATGGATAAGATCCAATTGAATAATTGAATAGAGATCTAATTGGATAATTGGATAGAGATCCAACAAGGATAAGATCCATTAAGAGTTAAATTGCTCGCACATCTATAAATAGGAGGAACCTCATGGTTCATAGGCTATAACTTATGGTGGACACCCCTCCTATTCTCCTTAGCCTCCTCTCCTCTTTGGCTTTGGCAGCCTTGTGGTGCACGTAGAGAGTGAGATCCCACAACGATTTGAGGAGCATCGTCGTTACGTCCGCTATATGAATCACTGCTAGAGAGGAGTATACAAGTTCTCCTTCATCCACTCTATCGGATCTGAAAATTTTGGGGATATATGATTTCCCTAGGTAACACTTCTAATATGATACATATGATTTTTTTGTTTTTTGATTTTTTTACGCATCAATCGTCGCAATAACGATCAAGTACTTGACTTTGAAAAATATAATTTTGTTTTTGTTTTTCGCTATACATGAGATATCGACCTACGATTTCCCAGCAAGTTGTACATAATTTCATGGCATAATGCAATATTCTCATAAATTAGGTGGTCTTTCAAGAAAACACATTGGTTTTCATCTATCATATCATGAAAGACCCAAACTAGCCTATTAGAAATAATCTTTGATGTATAATAATAAAGAGCTTTACAAACAGAAAGAGGTCTAAAATTTGCAAAAGACTAAGGGTTCTTTTCTTAGGCATAAGGGTAAGAGAAGTAATATTTACCTCACTTAATAACTTCCCCGAGATGAAAAAGTCATTAATGGTAGCAATGACATCTTGCCTTATGATATTCTAACAAGAGGTATTAGGTATAGAAATTAGTATTAAATCAATCAGGTCTGATCAAGATTTGATTTTAGGATGACCTCAAGATTTGATTTTAGGATGACCTCTTCTATTTCCTCAGTATGAGTTTTACTAGAGTCAAGAAAGGGCTAAAAAGATTCTTATAATATTTAATATCATCGTTACGAAGTTGATTCCCATATATAATATAATGTAACTATTGGAATTCACTAAAGAAAGGATGGAGTTATGGTTCTTATGGGCGTATAGAGACGGAAAGTATGAAGACTTTGATTCTACAGTTTCGAGGAGTTTATCCATGGTCTTATGGGCGTATAGAGACAGAAAGTAGGAAGAATTAATAACCTCATTTCAATCAATGGTCTCTAGGAAGAATTAATAACCTACAGTTTCGAGGAGTTTATATAGCTTGAATTTAAGATCTACTCTATCTTTCATCAAAGGGAGCAAATCCAATTAGTCTCGAATAGATTGGAGCAAATAAGAAATTCTTGTGCTCCTAGTAGACAAAATGGGACCAAATTGTAAGCCTGGCGAACCAGATTAAACAGGTGTTTAAGTGGATTCAGCCCTTGGACACTAGGGAGAAATTCTGTGCCTCCTCCCCAACTTTAAAAAAATTAGGATGAGAAGTCCAATGATTAAAAACTGATTAAATATGTCAATGGAAAGAAACCAAGCCTCTTAAGTCCAGAAAACTAGAATTCCAATCTTGGTTAATAAACATATGATCTAGTTTACTCATAATTTGTTATTTACCAACTACTTTATTTAACCACAAAGATGTTGGCTTAGGTCAAATAATCTCAATTCAATAAGATAATTAATAATATTTATAAAAAAATAAATTTAAAATAGGGCACCCACTAACTAGTAAGACCCATGAATATGAAATTTGAAAAAAAAAATTAAAATTCTCTATGATCAGCCACAGTATAAAGCCCATATACAGTTGAAAAAGTGAATATTTCTCACAAGTGAATATCCTTGAGAAAACTAGACATGACTTGAGGAGAGAAATTTAGTATATTAATAAATATGTATAAAGAGTATCAAATGCACCAACTTCGAGAAAAACTAGATGAGTAATTAGTAATACATCTTCAATCATATAATAAGTTCTTAAGAATAGAAGGTACTTAAGTTTTTTAACTCAAGACTCCAGAAGGAAAAAAACAATTAGTGTGAGAGAATCCCTAACAACCTTTTGTTTAGAAGGAGCATTAAGACCTTGATATTTCATATAGCAAAATTAATCACAAAGTTAAGATTTGATATGTTTACCCAAGGGTCTAAGGTAGCAACCTTCTATTTTTTTCACACTTATTTTACACTCATAATAATTTTTAAATCCATCAATACCAATAGGAAGTTCATCCTCAATCTTTTAGAGTGATCTAAACATAATATGATAGCTCTTTGCATGCAGGAACCTCAATGTAAACTTTAGCAAAACCAATATGCTATCTATCTCTTACTAGTTAGCTAATCCATAAATAAATGTTTGTCGATACCACTTGCTATTGAACTAAAGAATTTAGGAGTTCACATGACTAAGGGGGGTGTAGAATTTTACCCGGGATAGCATAAATGTTATATTTTTTTTAGTTGAGTATTGTGATCCCAAGGATGAAAGATGAGCAATCTATTACGAATGTACCAAGGTCTTAATTCCATAACATTGGTGAGATCATCTTAGTTACCAAATCTGAAAATAAAAAATCTTGCTTCTAGTAAAAAAACTTCAAGAGATCTTACAGGTTCCTAAATATAATTTACTTAGTTCTTAGCAATATGAAAGGGAGGGTGTGGCCCAACAAAGATTCTCAATCAGTAAAATTTTCAAGTACTCTTCCCCTTTGTTAATCTCCACCTCGGATGCTTTTATCTGAAGAACTCCACCTTTTGAAAAAATTGGATCCTCATGGTAAAATATATTTTTTTATATCATTGGAAAGATACAAAAAAAAAAAAAAAGAGCTCCAAGATTTGTTCCTGAGTTGATCAGCCTTTGTAACATGATGGACGATGGATGAAGATGTGGTGTTCACCTTATCAACACAAGATAAGTTCCTAACAACATTTTGATTGGCTAAGGAGACAATATGCTTTTATTTGCATGTTGGGAAGTTTACAGTTTGGTGGAGAAGCCAAACATGATTTGTGAAGGCTCCGCTTACTAACTAGTGGAGGGAAGGAGTCCACTTCATGAGGATGACGTGGTGAGAATAAGGTATCTACAATGAAGAAGGAAATGCATACGGATTTTAGGAAGAAATGATCCATATATATTTTGGGTTTAAGATCCATCAATTCAATACTATATCTCGGATAGAAGTTTTGATAAAAGAGGAAATATAGCAAGAAAACAAGCATAAAATCGAAAAAATAACCTTTATTGCTTGTAAAGTTAAGGCTAAAGCAATAGAATAAAAATATGATAATAGGCTAATAGATTTATAAGAATGCATATTATATTTAGACAGTACTTGGCTTCTGATCTCCTCTTCTCTTGCTACTAGAACCTACTCTTGAGATTTGGACAGTAAACAGTATGTATGGCCTTGGGACTTCTCACAATAGCTGAACAAAGATTATATGAAGGACTTCGCTTGTTGGAACTCGAGAGAAAAAGGGGTTGCAGATAGAGGTTTGGTTACACCTTGTTAAAATTTTCCTCTCTTCTGTCTTCTCCTCTTCTCCTGCTCTCAATGGAGGTTGGAAAGATAGGACCAGTTGGAGCTCCTTGCTACTGCTTTTTAGTTGCCTTTTATTGTTTTTCTTCTTCTTCTTGCTACTACCAAAGGCTACAAGTAACAAGAAGGACTATTGAACTTATAAATTCCTTCCTCTCTCTCTCTCTCTCTCTCTCTCTCTCTCTTTCCTCTCTTCTCAACTTAGGGTCGATTGGCTTTTTAAGAGGAGGCATGATTTGGATGCTTCAAAGGGGCTACAACCCCTTAGTTTTACAGGATTGAAGGTGCGCAAAATCTTAATCGGTTAGGACTTCTCCTTAGTTCCTTATAGTCGTAGGAGTATTCTGTCGGATATTGTTCTAATTAGTTAGGGATTACCCAAATCCTAATTCTAGTAAGACTCAGATTGAGCTTACTTAAATATGACTTTTGAACTTTAGATTGAGCTCGGTCATGTTTTGTTCTGAGCAAGATCAAATTGAAGTCCGATTGACACTATGGTTGAGTCGAATAGAGTTGGGCTCAAACTCTACTAAATTGTCTTTGATCGAGAAACTGCAGACTTATTCTTGGAAGGAATCACAATTGCACTTACAGTAGCTTTAACTTGCCATGGTTCAAACTAATTTGATCGAGCTTTAACTTGCCATGGTTCAAACTAATTTGATCGAGCTTTAACTTGCCATGGTTCAAACTAATTTGTGGGGAAAGATTCATCGAGGCTTAACCTGCCTGTAGATTGAATGAATCCGATAATAATGCAGCCATGACATTGTTAAAGAGCATGTGAGATAGCAATTCCATATGGAAACGAGTCATGATGGCGGGAGTAACACCCTCTCCCGATTCCCCCCCATTGTATCCGTGAAGAAAACAGTGAGCTGAGAAGATGCAACCGCAATAGAAATCCCTCGTCAAATTGCTCTTATGCGTATATAATAGAATCTCCTCGTTAGATTGTTCTTTAGGGATGAGATAACTAACCCTCTTGGCAAGGATGCTGGACGCATGAGTAGCACGACCTTTCCGCTGAGAATGGGACAACATTTTACCACCGACAACCCTGAAAGCCAAAAAAAACCAGTGAAACCCTACTAAAGCTCCTCCCAAGTTTTATAGTATTTTTTTCATGAAATTTAGTTTTGTATAGAGTGCTTGTCTCTCTATACAATTCACTTCCGTATCATCTATAATGTTACTCAGATACGCGCGTGTTTCAGCATCCTTTTACTTTCGACTCCAATTCTGCAAGCTGTAAAAGAAACAGTTGGCTTGGTCCGAAAGCCGAAACAAGGCGGGACAACAAAACCTATGTTCATCCAATCCTCAAATATTGACTGGTGCAGGACAAACAATCCAGAGAAACAGAACATATCTTTCTTCTGACTATCAGAGTTTGGCACTACGGAAACAAGAAATTAAACCAGAGAAAGAAACAGAAAAACGAATGCCTAAACACATCCATCTCATTACAGGGCATTCTGTATTGAACTAATAGACATCTTCCCCATCTGAACTGCCCTCACTGGTGTCAGGCAGCACAGAGACTACTGCAGAGCAGCAGAAAGACTCTCGGTCCTTGAGGAGAAGACAACTTCCATCTGAATTCCATTTCATATCGCAGACAACAAAATTTGACAGGGGAATATTGACACAACAAGCTCCTGAGGGGCTCCACATGTACAACTGGGAACTGCCGGTGCACAAGACAAGACGGGGGCAAGTCGGGTCCCAGGCTGCTGTGCGAATTGGATCTTTCTGCACCAATACTGCAGTGAGCTCAAGACGTCTAATATCCCATATCCAAAGAATGGTTGGCATGTTGTCATTGCGAGTGAAAACATATTGACTGTCGTTGCTCCATGACAATAGACCTGCAGGTAAGTAATTGATTGACTAAACTTTTTAAATTACTTGCTAAAATCATTAATGTGTGAACTGTGAAATTTAAAAAATTGCTTTACACTAAGAGACCACATGACTGGCATTCTCTATGGAGAATTAATGCATCTATGTTATTTTCAGTCTTTCTCACTTTTACAAACAAGCAATAGTAATGAACTTTACATTCTATCTAATGTTGATTGCCACAGTGAATGATTTCCTTCCCAGTGGATTAAAATGTGCTCTCCATACTGTGCTACTCATGTGCATGATCCAAGGACTAGCATCAACTTGCCTGATGCTGGTACCCTTGGTGACACTAGGAGGCATGACAAATGGAACCACTATTGGTCATACATGTAGAATTAAAAAAATTAATGGTCAGGGCGAGGAGCTCTGATTTGAGATAATGTTTTCAAAGTAAGCCAGTCTAATCAATGAGAACCACAGGATTCAGCGGTCACATGATTAATGTGGCAAAACTTAAGATTATTACTGCAACAAATATCTGACCATGAAGAACTAGAATGAGTGACATCTTCAATTGACATCACATGGATTAAAACTCAGTCAGGAGAGTACTTCCAAATCTCAGCTATAATTAAATTTTAGGAAGCAACACTAACCGATTCCTTGTTTAGGATTGGGTTTATCTGGTGCTGGCTTTTGGAATGGCAAACTGACAGGAAAATCCATAACCTTGTACTTGACTCTGGTGTTCCCCTCGGCAGCACTTTCTGGAAGTGAAAATACATAAAGACTTAACAGACATAGGATAAGATGATAAATCAAAGAATTTCTTCATGAATTGTCAAAATGTGAGCCATAAACTAGACGTATTGCCATTCAGACATATTCATATATTGGCTCAAACTTTATCAATCCAGTTGTATAACAGAATCTTAAAAACCCTCTTCCAACAATTCTACTTCTTTGCAAATGAAACAAATTCCTTAATAGACGGCATTTAGCAAAGTGAACATACTTCTCCTTAATTATATATTTATTAAAATTTTAATATATGAGAACGTCTCGCTTCGCTCAAGTGAGCACCTTAGGCGTTTTGGCACCTTGGCGTCTTTTAACGCCTAGGACCTTTGACTGCACTGTAGGACACTGGCTCGTATTTCAAAGTAATGTAATTACAACCCTCTTAAGTACATATTGTATCAAAGGATATCGAAAACATTCCAACATAGATGGTTTTGAAGTTGCTTGTCAATGAGTATAAGCAAAGGATTAAAATTGGTCTGATACTAGTTTCAGTAATTTGTCATACCAGCATTGTACTAATATACCAGGCTCTGCAACCTATACTGCACAAATAAAAATAAAATGGAACATATATGTTCAATTTTCGAATTATACATTTCAATCAATACTTTGTCAAATAGTAAACACTGATTGACATATACCAATCTAAACAGTATTTAAATCCTTGATTATGAGATCAAATATTAGTGTCGGACTAAAAATTAAGAGTAATGGAGTATTGAAACTCTAAGTAGGGTGAGCTATATTTTTATATCATTCTCATCTTTCGAGTATCTTTCTTTCCTATATTTTTATATGATTCAAACCAAGGATTGAAATATCGTACCGTAACGAAATTTCGTCGTTCGCTCGGTATGGTATGATACTGTATACCGAGCAGTATACTGTTCGGTATATATATATATATATATAATTTAACGACGTCGCTGAAGC
>LVTN01000593.1:68549-85295 GCA_001649415.1 Musa itinerans | reverse complement strand
ATCATGGATTAACTAATTTATTAATTTTATTTTAACCTCGCTAGTTAAAATACTTAAGCTAAAATATATAAAAACTAATTATATATATATATATATATATATATTCCGTTTCGTCCGGTAACAGGTGGTCCGTGTACCGGTCAGCTGACGGACCGGTATGTACCGCCCGTACCGGACAGTATTATTCGAAATTGCATACCTTGATTCAAATACAAAGTTCAATCATTCATTTATTTTAATGGTCAAATTGTAGTTGGTAGATTTTCATCACTATGTGATAGGATTTTGGTGTAGTTTGATGACACACTGATGGTGGGACGAGGTAACCAAAAGACATGGAAAATACTAGTTATAGTTTGTTTTAGTTTGAAATGTGGAAGACACTAGTTATAGTTTATATTAGTTTGAAATGTGAAAGAATGTTTACAGATATGCCTCCATTGCAATGTATCACAGCACGGTCATGTATGAAGCAACCAAGACATCATGACTATTACACCAATTCTTATTCCTAGAAAGATATAAGAGATCATTATCATGGATTTCAATGACTAATGTCTCAAGTGTGCCAGGAAAATCAATAATTATGGTGGTGGCCAGTCGACTGGGTATGTGCACTTCATCACCCTGTTGCACTATGACACTAATAAGCTAGCTGTCAATTTATTTGTGAGCACATAATAAAGCTACATAGCATACAGATGTCTATTGTCTGTAGCTGCCACAACTTGTTTCAAACTTTCAGGTGCATTATTTTCTCTTTAGAAGGGACAAAGGTTAAGATTAGCACAACATATTGTACCTAGATAAATGGCAAGTTGAGATTCTCTACTGCAGTTTGAAGATACATCTAAGATGTTATAATGGAGAGGAATTCAAAACCCGCTATGATTCTTGCCATGGGTGGAATCTTCTTAGAATATTTTCTACAATTCCTCCATAATTCATGTGAGCCTTCTCGAGAACCCATTTGGTTAAACACAATTTTCCCTTCCTACTAACATGGCCTTCTCTGCAGCAACATATAAGGTTGATGTCAAGTTAGAGGATCAACACGATAGCAGAAAACTCTCAATGAATACCTAATAACGACCAAAAATAAGACAAAGACCAAGACTTCAACTGGCAACTATGACTGTTTCACTTTCAAAAGCTACAGGTGGCATAGTGCTTAAAATAAACTCTCTTCTCAACACTAAGACCCTTAAACTCTCTTCTCAACACTATGACCCTTTAAATTGTTGGAGCAGATTGGATTTGCAACTTATGATTAGGGTTCTTGCCTAGTGCATCCATGACATCTTTGATGTTTCTAGGCTCAAATATTATTGAGAAGAGCTAGGACTATGCCAATTGGCACTCCGAGCTCATTGAAAAATAGCTTCATGTGCCTATGAAGATCATGAACTGACAACAGTAAATGGATGGAAGACCACAAATTAAACTTCTCATTCGGAGTGATGGGACACATGATGAGGCAACATGCGAGCTAAAAAATCTCTTTTTGATGTTGTCTTCAGTTATTTCCATGTGGATAAGGAAACTTTAAGAAGGGAAAATGTGATGCAAAAAGCATCACCCAAAGCAGTAGCAGAGAGGTGGCAGCAATAAGGAGTAGTGATACTGATATTAGGCAGCAGCATCAGTCCAGTCTCAAACTGGGCAATCTCAACCTTGGTTAGATTAGCGATCCCGGCCGTGGTGATGCAAAGGGTGTCAACCAAGCTCCTATAGCAGTAGCAGAGAGGCAGCATAAGGGTGAGGTGGCAGCAATGGTCCAGTCCCAAAGTGCACAATAGACAGACTTGGTTAGACTGGACTAGGCATTCTCAGTCACAGACAGACTTGAGTATCTCAGGCTCTCAGCATCAGTTAATATGGGCTGAGGAGCCCCAGCCTGACCCAAACTTCACTGGAGAGATCAAGTACAAATTGGAGGATCATGCAAGCCTGTGTCAGGCAAGAAAGGACTTCTGGAAATCCAATAAGAACCAGGGATTCCTTCCTCAACTGCATAGTCATGTTCAAATCCCAGATGGATTGTGAAAGAGAGCTGGAATTGATACCAAGGCCAGCCAGAAAAGGAGAGGATTGCAGATGTTGGAAAGCCCACTAAAGGGCATTCAGCCAAGGCAATCATAGTAAAAGGCAGCAACCTAATTAAGGATTATTATAGTATTGTTAATAGCAAGGATCGCCGTTTCAAGTACTGAACCCATTTCGGTGATCTTGTAAGACTAGTGCATACTGGTCAGTACTAATGTACCATGTGTTGGTACACTAGCACATACTGGTATTTCGGAGAGGAAGAAAAAGAAAGAGAAGAGGAAGGGATGGTAGAGAAAGAAGAGGAAGGAAGGAGAGAAGAAAGGAAGGAGGAAGAAGCACAAGAGGAGAGGAAGAAAGGCAGGAGGAAGAGAAAGGAAGAAGCACGAGAGAAGAGGACGAAACACATGAGGAAGAGGAAGGAGGAAGAGAAAGGAAGAAGTATAGAAGGAGAGGAGAAAGAGGAGAAGAGGTGTGCCCATAGGCAGCTGCATGTGGCGAAGGTGTGCGGAGAGGTTGTGGCGGACGCGTAGGCAGCTGTGTGTGGCGCAGATGTGTGGCGATGTGCACGGCGGAGGCATTGCGTGGTGACAATGTGCAGCATGCGCAAGAAGATTAGGATTAACAAGGACAGAGTTAATTTGGATAGTGCTTTCCTTTTTATATGGACAGACCAGACCGAGAGCAGTCAGCATGCCGATTCATGCCTGGACTGATATATACTGCCTATTTCGTACCAGTCCGGGTGAAACATCCATCCTTGGTTTAATAGCATGACAATGTGATCAGGAATAAGTGATCAAATAAAGCATTGTGAACTTTTTGGGGACCACTTGAGTATTATCTCGTAAAATTAGTTTCTTCCCCTTTTCAGTCTACTTGTGAGAGGCTTCTGTTCCCAAACTAGATAAATACCAATTAGGGATCATAAGTCTTAACAAATTGTAGAATTACACTCATATTCTTTCCGTGCAACTTCACAGTTACAGGCATCCCTCCACCATAACTATCACTAACAACCTTCTTTATATATCTCAGCTACTATTTACTATCCTCACCACTGTGGCCGCCACTATCATCATTATCACCACCATTACCTCCTCTACCCTAAGTATTTTCTTGGAGGTTACTCATCCATGATCACCACTACTTTCACCGATGATGGCTTAAGTGAAGGATGAAGATAAAAATCAGAGTGACTATATGAATTTTCATTTTAAATTTAAATTAAAAAATAAAGATTATGAATATTCGAGCAATGTATTTCTGCAACCGGCAACAATTCAAAGAGAGTCAAGGAGATAAAAATTGGTGCTCAATTGTCAATATCAATTAGAAACATTTTTTATACAACTTTAGGATGACATGTAAGGGAAGTTTAGTATATCTAAATAAAAATGGAATCGAGTATATAATTAATACCAATAATGTCTGGGAGGTAAAATTACCCATGACAAAATTCTTTAACACCAGAAGCAAAGACTATGCCCCACTGAGAGTCTGAGACACTAACACAAGATCCCAGATAATGCCTAATAGGAAAATAAGGATGCAAGTGTGAACATCTAACCTTCAGTCAGATTTTGGGACTTCACCAGAAATGCAAAACACAAAACCTAAATCTTATCAGGCCATGCTACACCAGTAATAAAAAATCACAACTGAAGGCCAAATACAAAATTCAGTCAGATTTTGGCCTTCTTCATAATCTTCTCACATAATCTAAATCATTATCTTAAAGCTTACAATACCAGACCTTCAACATTCTTATATATTATCAAACCATGAGTCTTTGATCAATACAAATGACTCTAATAAACTAAGCATCCAGTTTATCAGATGTTTTTTGTAGAAAATTAGCACTAGTAAAAAATTTGTTGACTTATCTTACAGCTAACCTTCAGGTCAACCACCTTAGATAATCAATTGTACTTATGTAAGTACATAAACACAATTGTTCATAAATAATCTCTCCAAGATTTTTCAAAGTTCTAAATAAGAGAATAATAATTTGCAGATCAAGGATTAAAGAGACAATAAAGATAAAAAAAGGCTATCCAACGCATTTGAGAAGGTGAAATATACATAGCCTTACCCCGCTATGAAGATACTAAACAAAAATACCAAGTGTTTATTCTCAGGCCCAAGAAAATCTGTGATTAACTTTGATTACAACTAATAATGTGCAGTACACAAACACCATTTGGCTCAAAATTCAGATGCAGGTAGATATAAAATTAATAAAGTTCCAAGATCATTAAGTAGAGCCTCCAAACTTCTAGCATCATGCCAACAAAAGAGATACAACACATCTTTACAAACAATTTTTTTCCATCAATGAAAGAAGAATTTTTATGTGTTTCTAAAATTCAAAAAAAAAATTGTTACAAAGATTGTTCGGACATTATGGCTTTTGGTTGTTGTTGTTATTATTGCACTACAAGTCAATAACATAGACAATATGTAATGTGAGAGCTGAGAAGTAACTCCCAATGCAAAATCTACTCAAAATATATGAAAAGAATATAATGAATTATTTTTTCTTGATTCTTAGATGCAAAATCATGTAAAATACAACCAAAACTGAACTTCAAGAATAAGAGAAGGGATCATGAATATAATCATCTAACATTCGTTTTGTTAGGGACGCATCCAGTTTGCATGATTTTACGTAATTAAAAAGCAAAGAATTCTTCAGTGATCTAACTTCTGCAAATCATCATGCTTAAGTATTTTGGTCATAGTTCTTATGCGATAACCAGAAACTATAATCAAAACAGTTCATACATCATAAGTCTTACCAGGGCAGTTGCCTTGAATATTATGAAGAAAGTTGTCACTCAGATATAATTCAGACATATCAAGTTGCAATGGTTCATCAACTTCCTACACAAATATACATACATGTTTCAGATATAAACTATTTGTTAGTCTGACAAACAACAACACAAGAGAAGTAGAATTTTACCTTGAAAACAACTGCATTACAAGGACTGCGAATGGTTGTTACATGTGTGAATTCAGCAAAAGTTTTCCAGGTCAAGTGGTTGAGAGCCCTTAATATCTGATCAAAACTACCGACAGCTAGAAATTGGCCACACGGAGACCAGGCAACAGTTTTGACCCCTAAACCACTCTCATATGCCTGATACTTGAACAGGCATCTCCCATCTGGAGAATAAATCAGAACCTGTATCATGCACAGCATTATCAGCAAATGAGTATGTCAGATGGGCTTGCAAATTACAAAATATAGAAATAGAAGCTTTACATGCAGGAGATAGAAAAACAAGAAAGCAATCAATTCTCCAGATATAGGAATACAAAATGTTTATGAGAAATTTGCCTTTTCTTGACACTATAGCATATTATTAAGACTACAGATGAGACTACATGTAGTCCAACAAGATTTACTTAACACTTATCTACACTAGGGCCATAAGAATTCTAAAGCGCATCTTATCAATAAATTGCCCTTCAAGGAAACTATCATTCTGTAGTTGTTCTCAAAACCAACTTCTCAAAATAAAACTACTAAAATTCTTGGTCTGAAGAAACGAATAAAGAACAGAAAACATGGAAGTTATATATAATAAGACTACCAAAGCTCCTAAAAAAATCACAAAATTGACTACCTTATATTCAAGAAGAGAGTCCCAGATCACGATGGAACTGTCATCTGGGGACCATTCAATGCCTGCTAAATCTATTGTGTCAACAGCAAATGTGCCCATAATTTCCCATGTATGACAGGAAAGCAAATTAATATAATCTTTGCAATCACGCCTTGTACATACAGCAGCAAATTTTCCATCTTGAGTAAAAGAAACACCTTTTGAAGCATGTTTTGGCCACTGCACATGAACACAGGCAGTGTTAAGCAGTGACCAAACAGTCAACCTCACTTGAAACTCTGATGTGGTCAGTATGTGACGGCTGTCAGGGCTCCATCGTGCATATGCAATTCCAGCAGGGCCTTCATCTATTTTGCAGGTCCATTCTGGTTGTGTTAACGACCATGCTTGTACCACTGGTCTTTTGTGGAGACCACAGAGTATGTATTCTGAGTCCAGGGCCCATTCAATGTAACTTATTTTGTCAACACATGAATAGAGTTGTATAACCTGCATCAAGATGTAAGAAGAGTAGATCAATTGAAATATGACAAGGGAAAGAGCACAAAGAAGAAAAGAAAAAAAAGGATATATGTTTTCCCAATAACAGCTGAAAGATGAGTTTTTCTTTTCTCATCGTTCTTTAGTTAGTTCATTGGATGCATGGAGTCATGCTTTGTCCTAATTCCAATAATTGGCTTAGCAGCATGTTAAGCTCACTAAAGAGAAAGGAAATGGCTTTCTGCAGTAGTCTTAAAGCCAGCTCCATTCATCATAAATAAGTTTACCAACATTAGCTAACAATTTGCTATCATCCCTTTTAGAAATCTGAAGATAATATCATAAGAAATAAGACTTGTAAACTAAAACAAAGAGAGAGGGTCCATGATAAAACTATCCACAACATTACGCATAAAATTTTATTGACGGAGATGCTATTATCTGCGTTCAATCTCATCGTCTCAAGAATTTAAGCCAACTCAAAAAGTATATGTTGCTTTGAGATGAAAGAAAGAACAGTAATTCGCAATTTCCACTTGTACATTTTATAAATAAACCGCAATGAGATGCCGCAATCGACTTCTTTACCTTGAGAGAGACGACATCGCGGATGACAAGGCGGTAATCGACAGCAACAGCGAGGTACCGGGAGTTGGGGGAGAAGCAGCAAGGGCCCGTTTGCTTGTAGGCGTCCGTGAACTCCATCGATCCAGCGGAGAGATCGGATCCGTGAGAGGAAACCCTAAGAGACGGCGACCGGGGCTGTGATCGCTGCGAGATGGGGAGTTGGGGCGCCCATCGAGAGCCTAAGCGGAAACCCTAAGAGGGAAGAGGTGGAAGCCCGTCCGTTTTCATACCCCACTCGCTCTTTTTGTTTGGAATGGGAGGGCGCGGCGCAACAGAGAGAAAAGAACAATTCGAACAATTTTACAACGACAATATGCTGTATGCACTCATGTCCGTGTTTAAATATCTAAAACATATTTTTATCATTCAAATCAATTAATTTATACGTTGTTTTCTTCTCTATTTTCCTTGGTGGCAGTTGAGTTCCCTTTTGATTTTCTCTTTCTTTTCTCTCTTACTGTATTCTTCAATACTTATTTGAAATAGTTAATTTAAGTTAAACATGTATGAAGTGTCAGCGAGACAACCATAGAGGTGACTCTCCCACGAAATCAGCATCGTCAGATTCAATTTCCAAGTGTCATTATTGATAGAATGCTTGATGCTCTCAAAGTTGACCGTCAGCTTATTATATATACCTACTACTTTCATACCAGATGAACCCGCAACAGTTCAAAATAGAACAACCCGATCATGATAAGCCCCATTAGCATGCGGCTTCACTCATCGTGCAATAGGTTTTTTCCATGGTACTGGTATTGGGTACTGATCACCCCTCTTACCTTCAGATATATGGAAATCCATCTCAATCATCACATAAATAATTGCTCGGTAAACAATAGAGTATCAAGAAGGCTGCACTGCACTATTAGATATGATTTCATTTCCAGAATTCCAATAAGCAATAAGAGCTTTTAGTAAGAAGAGCATTATTCTTCCCACCAGTTACTGAACTGTCCAAATCTAATGTCCAATTTACACTCAGAGAGGGATCATATTCTTTTAGAAATTTAATGATTAATATATATATATATATATATATATATATATATATATAGTTTTGATTTTTTTTTCCAGAAAAAAGAAGAGCTTTTTATTAATTTAAAGACATAAGACAGGCTTAGCTATGCAGATCAAAGCTCAAAAAGGAGGACAAAACTGAAGACCGATTTGATCTCTAAATCCCGTCATCCTAATTACACTTCATAAAATCAATGAGCATAGCGATTAATTTCTCTAAAAACATGTGCGATTTTACACACTTAAAGTTTGTTTAAACATTCAAAAAGGTTTCCAACAAAATTGGTGTATTTTCAAAGTGATTTTTCCTCCTTACTAAGGATGCTAACAATCTGTTTGGCATCAATTTTAACCTCTGTATGAGAAACAACCTCTGCAATAGCCACCTGAATGTCTTCCATAATAGCAAATACTTAAAGTGTATAAGCTTCCCCCCTCGTTTGCAACCTTGCATCCAACCACTGTGTTCCCCTTCTTCATCGATTGGTTAGCTAAAAAAACTCACTCCACCGATCTCCAAGGATTCATCCTAATCACAGTTTGGAAATTATGGATTTTGATTTTGATAAAATCTGAAACCAAAATCAAACTAATAAGGACCAATTTGGAAGCGAAACTGGAACCTTCGGTTTTGGTTCTGGTTGGATTATAGTTAAAACCGATAATTTCTTTATATATTTTTAAAAAAATTATAATTTTATTTTAAAATTTTAAAAAATTTAATGTACATCCATAATAAGTGTAAATGTGTAATGACTTGACCAAAAAATTTAGATGTAAAATTAGATAAAATTATAAATATTTAATTGCTATCGATGTCAAACATTGTGATAACTCCTTCAATTGATATGTCGAATATGAAGTCGTTGTCTTCACGGATTATCTCTTATCGTCATCTTTGTTTAATCATCAATGAATACTTGAGCTTCAACTAATTCAAAGGTTATACTCAATCTAGTTTTATCTTAAACTTATCCTCTGATGCTAAAGGCTTATTCGACAACTATCATTAGTGCTAGAGTCGCTAGTATTTAATATATATTCTTTGTTAAAATTAAAATTGTTATTGTGTATGATGCCTATCATTCTAGAATAAAAAAGTTTATACATATGTATCACCAAACTCAAAAATAATTATTAGATACATATTAGGCTCCAAGTTCTAGCTTAAGGATCCCTTGGATTTTTTTTATTTGTTTATCTTTGTAATAATAGTATTCTCTCTTAAAAATTTTACTATCCTCACTAAATTGATCTAATGATATAGAAGTTTCATAGGTACCATGTTCTTTGTTATAGATAGTACTATAATAGTCATACAAGTTAATGATTATTTTTTTAATATTTCTAATTTTATCAACATCTACTATGGTAAATGGATAATTTTATAATTATAGTATTTTATTGATCTTGAGTTTATAAGTGGTTGTTAATAGTCTTGAGTTAGTTTTGGGTTTTGTAGCATTATCAAGTGATATGTTGAAGGATTATGAATACAATAGAATTTATAGTGTGTGAATGAAAATTAAATACTTTTTATGTACTCAAATTTTATGTTTTGGATCCTAAGTTTATTTTACGATATATTCACACCTCTTGGATATTATTTTAGGGGTATGATAAAATAATTTTTTTAATTTCAAAAGTACCTTATAGCATTATCGAAAATACAAGATTACTACTATATAATAGAATCTGTAACTTTCATTTTCTTATTTCCTTATCCCTTCTCTTGATTTTTATATTGTCCTTTTCTTACAAGTCTAAACTTTTATTTATTCATTTTAAAAATTATTTTATATTATATAATTATTTTATGTTATATTTAGACTATATATATATTTAAAATATAGTTTTTATGTCAAACACTCAAAACATTTCACAACTGCACATTTACTCAAATCTCTTTCTCCAAATATATATTAAAAAATATAAATGTATTCTTAAATGTAACCTTAGATCTTTCTTGAGCATCCAAAAACACAAAAGGCTTGGGATAATTTAGATAAGCTTAGTTACCATTTTAATTTGGATTCCTTGAATGTTAAATTTAAAAGTAGAAAAGGAGAGATGACATGGAGAAATCATAGCATCGAGGTAATTGAACAACAAAAATGACACCTAAGAAATATTAAAGGACGCACAAATAGTTTGTCTAATAGTACGAGAGTGTCGCTAGGAAAAAAACTCAAATTTTCTTGGATTAATTTCATGATTAGTCTAATTTTTATATTATTTTAAAACTCTTTAAAGGTATGGAGATAGTGGGTGGCCTTGTATGCCTTGTTCCCCCTTTAAAAAGACATGCAAACTGAAGCTAGGAGATACATTCGGAAAATCCAATCAACAAATTTACTAAAAAAAAAGGTGTTAGGGAAAACATCAAAATTTTCTTATTGCCCCCTTAACTGTTACCAAGTCATTAAGTCGTAAGTAATAAGTGGAGGTTTTCTATGAGCGTCACTCACGTGCACCTCACAATGGCTTCGTGCGCGACTCAGTTATATGCATGATGACTTTCACCATTGCAATGCACATGGGCAACATGAAAGTCACATGTTATAAATTCTTCTTGCTACTTCAGTAAGATGGAGTGGTAAAAACCAATCATCTTCTTTTTTTAATTATTATCTTTCTATCATAGCTCAAAAAATCTAGTAACCAAAAATTTAATAAGGATGTCATCAGATATTTTGTCAATTTTACTATAAAAATATTTGATGAAAAAAATAATTTCACCTTATGATAGAGGAGGGTGAAGGATCTTTTTATTTAGTAAGATCTAACAAAAATATTAAAGGGATGAATAAACAAACTAGAAAAGGTTAATGAAAAAGATTCGGAGAAGCTTAAAACAAAATGTGTAAGTACTATTTATCTTTGCATCACTCGTAATATTATCAATAATATTAACGATGATGACTCCATCGTGTTTATTTAAGATAAATTTGAAAATTTTTATCTAGCTAAAAATTTAACTAACAAGTTATATCTGAAACAAAAGTTATATAGAATGAGAACAGAGAAAGGTGAGAACTTGGTAGAGCATTTAAACATATTTAAAGAAATATTGAATCAACTGAATAAAGTTGATATGAAAATTGATGAAGATGATAAGATAATGCTTCTTACATTACTCACTGATTCATATAACAATTTTATGGAGATAATACTATGTGAAAACGATACAATAACTCTTGAATAAGTTGAAGAAACTTTTGTATCTCACACTATTAGAAAAAAAAAATAAATATGGAAATATGATTGGTGAGACATTAATTGCTCAAGATGAAGGTCAATGAGGAGAATTTTTAATAGGGGTGAATTTTAGTGTGCATGGCGAGATTATGAGTTAGGCCTTTAAATTATGTTCAATACTATATATGCAAAGAGTATGAATATATCATGCAAAACTATTTAAAAAAATAAAAATAAAAAGAAAAGACTGTTGAATACTCTTTTATGATAGATGATGATGGAGATGTCCTCACAATCTCTTAGGTAACAATATATCTTTTTAGAAGAGTTAGTTTTTAGATTTTACTTATGTTACTCATGTTTGCACCAATTTTTTTTTTTTTATTATTCACTGAATGATAAGTTGACTAGTGTTGAGTCTAGACAATAATTTAATAATAGAGGTCATGGGATTCAGCAAAGTGAAGATGGTGACATTTGATGGAGTAGTTCACAGAGGATGTAACTTATCTTTCAAAGATATGAAAAAATATAATTTTGTTTAGTCTTTTATATTTCTAGGATTATTGCTATAAGGATGAAGGTGAAGTTCTAAAAGTTACTCAGTATTATATCAAGGATTGTATATTTAAAAAGAAGCACAGTAAAGACCTCAAAGGATTGAAAATATGTCTAGTGTACAAGAGATGATACATATCTATTATAGCGAGCTTCATTCGAGATATAAAGATGAAGGTGATATTCATGGTTTCCAAGAAACAAATGTTTGTGAAGGAAAAATTTTTGTTGGTGGTAAGATGGTGAGATATAGATCTCTCCTTAGAATCAAGTAGCATCATTGATTTGATTCTAGATACATAAAATGCATTAGCAGGTTTGTTGAAATTAGGTGTTGGACCATGAACTGATTTGATTTATATAGTTATAATAATTTTTTTAAGCTAATTGTTCAGTTTTTGCAGTGGGCACAAAGTGAAAAATTACTTACCAAGATGAAGATTGTTAGGGTTAGTAGGTATTTTAGAATTTCTAATTATATTAAACTATTTTGGGACACTTTAAGTGCCCTCGAGGTTTCTATCTAATAGATTTAGAGAGGGTTAAAATATTTGTTCTTTGAATTTTTGTGAGAGTGTGTACAAGGAAAGTTGTGTTTGAATAATGATAACTCGAGGGTCTTATAATTAATCTTATATGCAGAAGAATTTGATTTTCTCCATGACATAGATAAGAAGTTGTGGAATCATTTGCATCAACTTTCTAGTATTGATCTCTAAGGCTTTTTCCTTTGATTTTCAAGTTTTTTCTCTTCTCCTCTATAACACTTTTGTACTTCTTTCCTTATATAATCTTTCCTTTCAATATATTAGTGTTGAAACATCGTTAGGATTCTTTGTGATCATGTAAGGATATGTTGCTTAAAGAAGGATGTGCTCCCGGTTGTATCTTAAGACCATTTTTTTTTATTAAACCTACACAAAGGTCGAGAATATGTCTTAGGTCTGTTTTGAGTCTCTAGATTTTCTAATCTTTCTTCTTAATTTCAATCTTACTTTGTTAGATTTCTTAATTGGAATACTTTTGTTTAGTTATGTCTAAATAGAAAGTTCGCAGGATAAAGAGATTGAGTAATGACTTTTGAGAATTATAGTCATATGTTTTTTTAAAATACATCTTAATTCAATTAAAATATTCTTCCCTTTTGAATGAAGCGTACTATAAGTTTTTGAGGAATAAGAATGATAATATAGAAGAAATGCCTTGTGATAAATACAAATTTTCCAAAGAGATAAGATTTTGAAGGGTTGGACTAGCCCCTGTGTGGGCTTGAACCAGACAATTGGGTCTTTTGAGTCCAAATCAATAATAATAATAAAAAATTAGAGACATGCGCGCAGTTGAGGGCAGCAAAGGGTTTTGGCGTGTAGCGAACAATGGCGACGCACAGGGAGAGAAAAGAATAGAGAGAGATAATTAGGATTTTGAGTTTTTTTGCTTAACGATCAGTGGCCAAACTTTGTCAGTTTTAGCCCAAATTATATATGGAGAATCCTTGCAGTAAGCTCTACAATTCTAACGGTGCTGATCTGTAGTTTATCATCTCTGAGGTA
Organism: Musa itinerans; assembly: GCA_001649415.1. NCBI lineage: Eukaryota > Viridiplantae > Streptophyta > Magnoliopsida > Zingiberales > Musaceae > Musa > Musa itinerans. The sequence continues at coordinate 72,178 of LVTN01000593.1, read as the reverse complement.
TTTTTTTGCTATACTTATTTGGTGAGACATAAATTTTTCTTTTGATGAGATTCATCCATGTGATGATGATATACTATTCTTGAGCCAAGATATGTAGTCTTGATATTATTATGATCCTCGTGTTATTTTAAAGAAGACTTATTATAAATCTTTTATCATTATTAGTGATAGTGGAAGTTTGAAGTGGACTACGGTCCCATAGTTTTTCCCGTATTGGGTTTTCAACATTAAAATTTAGTCTCACTTTGTGATTGATTCATTGTTTTGCTATTTATGTTGTTTTGGTTAATATATGCTTTTGATATCAAGTTGGTATTTTGATGAGGAACCCATTTTGATATACAAAGAGGGAAAAAGAATTATTCCACTATAATAGGTTTTTCTCAACAAGTGGTATCAGAGCTAGGTTGTTTGGTGCTAGTTTTTTCTTGTGTGATTGAAATGGAACCATAAGATGATATAATTAAATTGAACTCATCAAATTATTCCACTTGGATGCATATGATGGAAGATTTGCTCTATTGCAAAGATTTGTATAAGCCCATCAAGGTTAAAGATAACCCTTCTACTATGGAAGATGAGGAATGAGAGGTTTAATATAGAAAAGCTATTGCTTATATTAGAAGATGAATGAATATAAATTTGCATGAGCATATTTCTAATGAAACCAGAGTTGATGTTGTTTGGCAAAGATTAGAAAACGTCTTTACGAAAAAGATAGTGGCAAATAGAATTTCTCTCCTCAAAAGACATGTAAATTTAAAATATAAAGATAGTGGTAACATTGTTGAGCACATGAGCCTATTTCAGAGTCTTGCAAATAAGCTGGTTGCTATGAAAATGAATATAGATGATGAGATGTAAGGATTATTACTTCTCAGCTCTTTACCACAAAGTTGGGAATCATATGTGATGATAATTTGTAACTCCATGCCAGAGGAGACTCTAACTATAGATATGGTTAAAGACAATTTGCTAAATGAAGATGCTAGAAGGAAAGAACAGGGAGAATCTTTTTCTAGTGCATTTGTTATTGAAAAATAAGAAAGACGTGGAAAAAGTCATAGCAGAAATCCACATGATTATAGAGGAAGATCCAAGTCTAGAAGTGATATCAAATGTTTCCACTATAATAGGCTAGGTTACATGAAGAAAGAGTGTAGGTTTCGGAAGCAAGAATAGAATGAAAGGAAGAAAAATGAGAAAGAGACTATTATGACCCTTTTATTTTCTGAGCTTTTGAATAATGTTTATTGAGTCTGTTTAGTTCAGTCGGCTATAGGTTTATTTAATATTTATTTATTATTAAGAGTTTAAGTTTTGGTGGACTCTAGGTGAAACTGCTAGTCATAGGTGCCCAACAAGCCAATCACATGAGTGATGGCACGTATGACTTAATACGGAATCTTTTTTCTTATTATATTTTGGCATTTATCACTTTATATTGACTATTGCATATATGCATGTATATATTATGATGTCCTTGGATCTGTGCAATGGGAATCGGATCGTGATGAGATCACGATAATGAGATCGATTCACCTTTAAACACAGATCCTAAATAATCCCGGTCATAGGTTACTCGAGAGGGACATCGAGATAACCAGATAAATTGGTGTGCTATATACCTGTCCATATGATGGATGCAGTTGGTCTCATAGCTACTCGTGTGGGGACACTAGGGATACAGTATAGGTGCTCATTGGAGAATGAGTTCACTAATTGACCGCTTACGAAATGCTGGATGGTTGATGATGCCTTATTGTCAGATAGTGATTTCGTAGTCCTAGTGGTGTATCTGGTCCTTTGACTTGAGATACCAAGGATGTCCTGTATGAGTGCTCCATTCTTTGATACTAGACTTATAAGTTTGGATGTCCCAGATCTAGTACAACTGGTCATTGGGAGTGACAATCGACCTTACGAGGGCTATTAAGTGTCAATAAAGGATTATCCACTCTCGACGTCATGAGAGGAATATCCCATGTATTCTTACTCAAATAAATCCTTGGCTAGGGTCATTTAGATTGAGAGAGAAAGAGTTCTCCAAGAGAATCCGATTAGAGTGAGACTCGAGTAGAAACCGTATGAATCTAATAACACCATACCTGGTATACGGTCTCTAGGATATTAGATGAATGAGGGACTATAGGTACATGGTAACTGAGGACAGACAGGTCCAATGGATTGGATTCCCCTGTATCGTCTAGGGACTACAGCGTAGTGGCCTAGTACGTCCATAGTCGATGAGTCGAGTGAATTATTATGGAGATAATAATTCACTGAGCCAGAAGGAGCTCTAACAGGTATAACTCATGGCTAGCTCGATATTGGGTCTAGAGGGTCACATATATAGTAGGCGTTGCGATGAGTAGAGGTTCAGATATGAGATATCCGCCGGAGCCCCTGTCTTATTGGATATCCAATAAGCCCATGAATTATTGGATCCTATGGATGAGATCCAATAAGAGCTCGTAAGAGATTATTGGATAGAGATCCACTAATCTAAGAGGCTTAGGTAGTTGGTTAGAGATCCAATACCCAATAGGGGAGGATCCATTAGGGTTAAGTTGATAGGGGACCTCTACAAATAGGAGGGATTCAATGGTTCATAGGCTAAAGCCTTTGCTTGTCTCTCCTATTCTCCTCCCCCTCTCCACCTTAGAGCAGGTCTGGAGTTTTGAGGAGCGTCGTCGCAGCCCTGTTGTGTGGATCACCGCTAGAAAGGAGGACGCTTGACCTCCTTCACCCTCTCCTAGAGATTTGCAAGGATTCAAGGATATATGATCTCCCTAGGTAACACAATCTACTCTATACGCAGTTTTAAGTTTCACGGATTTTTCGCACCAATCTTCGCACGACGATGAACATCTCTTTGGGAATAGGGGATTTTGTTTTTTATTCTTCCGTTGCGTATATGATGTCGCCCATAAGATTTTCTAACAGTGGTATTAGAGCTAGGTTGTTCGTGCGATAGATTGGTTTTGAACTACGTGTGTTATGTTTTGGAGAAGCTTTTGGCGTCAAAATCGTTAACGCAAAAGCGAGAAAGGGCAGCAACTGTTGCTGCCCTTGCTACCGTTGCAGATGGCAGCGCTGCCATCTGCGTGCAAGCAGGCCACCTGTAGCAGCAACCGTAAGGTCGATCGTGTGCAGGCAGGCCCCTGTAGCCGCGCTCGCAAGCATGGCCGCAGGCACGGCGGCCACATGTGCGAGGGCACTGCGCCCGCGCGTGAGGGCGATGCCTGCGGGTGCTGGCCCCGCGGGGAAGCGGCACTTGCGGCCGCTGCGCCCGCGGGTAGAACCCCTCGCAGGGGCGATCGCCCAATGGGGCAGCACTGCCTGCGGGTGCTGCCCCGTGGGCATAACTGCCCGCGGAGGCGAAGGCGGCGGCCCCCATAAGGGCAGCCTCGCCAGCGGACGTGCCGCCCGCAGGCAGGGGTGGCACCCCGCCCCTTGCCGGCGGTGACTACAGCAAGGGAAAGGGTCTTAGGGTTTTAGGTATAAAGATAGTTTTGCCCCTAGGAATTTAAAAAATTCTATTTTTGTCCATTTATCCAAATTACAAAAATACCCCTCAGAATTCAGAAAATTCCTACATGTCCCTGAATTCAGAAAATATTAATTAA